>PVJL010002844.1:76153-178522 GCA_004026885.1 Lyroderma lyra | reverse complement strand
CAGAGCCGGTAACTCTAAGTACAATCCTAGTCATCAACAGTGCTGTTGGGACAATATATGACGTTTACTCTGCAGCCTGTAGAAGAGCTATTCAATATTTACTTCTTCTTCTTAACTATTTTTGAAATTATTTTAAAACTGAAAATTTTTTAAATGAAGTCAATGGTAATAAACACCTCACAAAAGGGACAAACTTACCATTTATTTTGGAATTAAACATAAAACAATCCTTTTAAAATGTGCTTTTATTCTATGTGGACATTGATTTACTATAAATTATTCATTGTCATTTGAGGTTTGTTTAATCAGACAAAGACAATCAGAAAATGTGTAGGTCTCAGTGACTTTAGGTATGTACTCATTGGTCCACAGATTAGCTCTGTTCTCTGAGAAAAACATCCTGGCATGGAGCTGGGAGTACTGGACCAGCAAGGTTGCTTTTCTCTTCCTCTTCCTTTCTCCATCTTTTTCCTCAGGGAGGTCTAAGAATACCATTTTCTCATTGTATTACATTACCTTTTCTGGGCCTCTAAATGTTGCTACAGAATTAAACTTCAAAGGCAGCAGTAAATATAAGTTTCATGCAGCTTTGCAAACGTTAAGGGGAAAAATCATAGACTCTGTTAAATTTGGAATCAGAATTAATTTTTCATAAAAAAGCATGATCTACTTAAAGCAACCAACTTAGATGGACAAGACAGATTTCCTCAATGCTGTTTAAGAGACCTTCCCTGCCAGAGGTCTTCATTTAAGCACATTTTAAGCACATTTATAAACTGAAAAGAGGACTTCAGAATAACCAAAACTACTTATAGCAATATGGAGAAGACAGCCCATTTTTTCTAAATTTCTGATAGCAAGGGGAAAAGTTCAGAAAAATAAATATTCATTATGACACCTAATTCAATCTCCCCATTGACTAAGGTAATTCTATGTTGTGTTAAAAAATGGCAAGTTCAGGGAGAAGGTGCTTCCTAGTAAACTTGAAAGTCATACAAGGTGGTAAGCCATCATCACTCCTCATCCTTTTAGAGGACTTACCGTATTTTGTGAAGCATAATGCATACATTTTTGCCCAAATTTGTGAGGGAAAAATAAGAATGCACATGCATGAGTAGTACTAATTCGATATCTACATAAATATTTTTAATTCTTTTATTTAAGTTTATGAGTTAAAAGTGTAACTTTAGAATAATCAGTAACAACTTCTGTAAAGAAAATCATACCCTAGAAAATGGACCTAGAGATCATCATGCTCAGTGAAACAATAATCAGTTTTTTATATAGAAATTTTATACATAAAATTTCTTATACCTTGTATCTGTTCTTGTGTTTTGTAATTATTTGTTACATAAAATTTCTTGTACCATAATATGGTAAAAAAATAAATGCTATAATTTCTTTATAGTACAAAAAATAAGTACCTAAATATAACAAATAAAATTTTGAGTTAAAAATTAAAACAAAAGATTTTTTCCATGAAAGTTTGTGCCAAAAAGGTGGATGTGCATTATACACAAGAGCATTTTATATAAGACACAATATGGTAATAGAGATAGAATGGAAAACAAAAATTTTATTTCCACTGGAAATAGGAATTTTGTCAAGTAACTGTACTGTGATTGGCTTCCTCGCTTATATTCCTGCTATGCTTATTGGGAGGCATTTGGAAGTTGGACAAGAATAATCATGTCAAGTTTGTTTCACACTGACAGGAATAAAAATGGTACTTGCTTATTTGACATTCTAAAAATTGCTTTCAAAGCATCATTACTGCAACAAGCATTTCAGAACGAATTTTTTTTCTCTTTCTTTACAAACAGCTCATGTGGAATATTTTTCCTTCTACGTCCTTTTAAAGAATATATCAAATTAAGTCTAGCAAGACTTTAACTGGAGAGCACTTTGATTCGTAGGGTGGATATGGAAACAATGTAACTGAGCTCAAAGCCCGGGGAAGGGTTTCCATTTCTTAGCGTTCTGAAACTCCAGAAGCCAAGTCAAGCTTTGTATTTTTGCCAAATTGGAGCTTAGGGAACACTTCAGAGAGTTATTTGGGCTGCAAACTATGCTAGAGAAACAAGTTCTTTGGTTGTATCCAGTGAGATACCTCACGAGAAAGAAAAGGTGTAAGCTACACAGCTGCAGCGACTGGGCCTAAGTTTAGCCCAGAAAGAAGCAGACATGGGATGTAAACACACATTTCTATATTTTAAACTTATAAATGCTAACTGATAGTACATGGTTCCAAGGGCCAGATTCATTAATCCCAAGCATTCTAGGTTCCCCAAGTAGTTGACCCAATGTCTCTCTATCTGTGTCTGTCATTTCAAGAAGTTAGGATATAATGTGCTTACATGTACCTGGCAAAAGAGAAACACAGACATAACTCTCAGTGGCAAGCTACAAGTGGAAATCTCTAAACTCTTTGCCCAATTTAACTTTGAGTAGGATGTCAAATCTGAGGGGCAAGGCATAAGGGCAATCAATCATTCTCTATATGAGTGTTTTGAGCATATTGGCTAGTACCCGAGCTCTTAGAAGTTTGCAAATATTAATTACGGTTTGTGTGTGTTAGTACCTATATTATAGTATATTATATCATTTGAAAATCTGCAGCCCAGTTTTCCTTTTCTGTTTATTTCAGAGGATGCCCACTACAAAAGGCTATAAACAATTCTTAGAAAAAACAAACTAAAAAGCTAGTCTATTAATGTACTACTCTGACTTTCTCTATCTATATAGTTTACCTTTGAACTACAAGGGTTTGGACTGTGCAGGTCCACTTACATATGGACTTTTTTCAACAAATATATATATATTTGTATCAATATATATATAGTATCAATACATAGTTGAGCACCTGCAAATGTGGAGGGCTGGCTATACGCAATGACATTTTATATAGGAGACTTGAGCGTCCACAGATTTTGGTATAAGTGGTGGGGGGGCGGTTCTGGACCTAATCCCTTGTGGGTACTGAGGAAAAACTCAGTTTGGGGGGTCAAAAGTTATTCATGATTTTCAATTGGACATGGGGGTCACTGCCTGTCACCGTGATATTGTTGAAGCTTCAACTCTATTTTGAGTTATTTGAGGTGCTGTGTTGCAATTTATTTGTCTAATAATACAGGTTAGAATGTAGTAAAATTGACTTAATATTGTTATCTTACAATGGTGGCAGAAGACTTGGACTATGTGATGTCTAAATTCCATTGTTCAAACCCTACCACTTTTCTCCATGGCTAAGCAAAAGGAAATGGAGGAATTAGTTGACTCAAGGCTGTGAAGGGTGTCTCCAAGATTGCAGAGATTAAGGAATAAATATCTTTCCAGATTATATATACGCCACACACAAAATCTCTTCTAGGAAAAGAGATGACAATCTGAAATAATTGTCCAGTAGAACCCTCAGCCTCAACCTTCCAAATATGCATTTTTTATTCATATCATGAGTTACAAAGGGAAATACTTCGATGTGGTGTTCTTGTTTTGTTTTTACTCTAGGCAGAAGATAATGACATTGACTATTACAAAGCCAGGAATAAAGTTCTGAGAACCATCAATAAATTATTACGTGATGCTACCATATTAGAAAACTAGGGCAGAGGAAGATATAGAAAGCCACTCTCCCCTCTTGTATCTGTGGAGAGGACAGAGAGGTGTGCTCCCAAGTCCAAACGAGACCAGTTGAGTAAAGGATTATCTCACACAGGCAATTTCTCAACCTTTAGTCACATGTTCTGTAAACATGAACTTGTTGACAAAGTATGTTTTTGGGCTAACATGTTTTTCCATTCATTTATAATCATAAGATAGTTAACACCTTCCTCTCTTAGAACCTGACTCAGAATATCACTTATCTGAGTCTCAGTAACTAACAGGAGTCAAGTTGGCAGTGAGGTGAGAAAGAACTAGGGAAGGGAGCAAAACCAGCTTGCTGAGAAGGCGGATCATAAACTTTCACTGAGGAGGCCACATGCCAGATTTCTTCATTAGAAA
Source organism: Lyroderma lyra (assembly GCA_004026885.1). Classification (NCBI taxonomy): domain Eukaryota; kingdom Metazoa; phylum Chordata; class Mammalia; order Chiroptera; family Megadermatidae; genus Lyroderma; species Lyroderma lyra. The sequence continues at coordinate 174,520 of PVJL010002844.1, read as the reverse complement.
AGAGGTGACTTTTAAAATACTGGGATTTTTAAATTAATTAATTAATTAATTTGCTTATTTACATTAATAGGGTTTAATTTTAAAGCAGCTTTAAGTTTATAGAAAAATTCAACAGAGTACACAGTTCCCATACACCCTCTGGCCCCTTGCCCCACCACAGTTTGCTCTATTATTAACATCTTGCATTAGTGCAGTATGTTTGTTATAGCTGGTGAGTCGATATTGATACATTATTATTAACTAAAGCCAATAGTTTATATTAGGATTCACTCTGTGTTGTACACTGCTATACTGGTTTTGGCAAGTGTATAGTGTCATGTATCCACTAACACGGTATCATACACAATAGTTTTAATGACCTAAAAATCATATATGCTCTGTCTATTCATCTTTCCCTCCTTCCTAACACTTAGCAACTATTTCTTTTTACTATGTCCATAGTTTTATCTTTTCCAGAACATTATATTTGGAGTCATACAGTATGTAGCCTTTTCAAACTGGCTTCTTCCACTTAATATATGTATTTAAAGTTTCTACATATCTTTGTGTGTGTGGGGGGGGGTGTTTGTGTGTGTGTGTGTGTGTGTGTGTGTGTGTGTGTGTGTGTGTATGTATCCTGATATTTCATATTTTTTATCACTGAATAATATTCCATTGTATGGATGTACCACCATTTATTTATTCATTCACCTGTTGAAGGACATCTTGGATGCTTCCAAGTTTGAGTAACATTTGTATGAATGTTTCTGTATGGTCATGTTTTCAACTTATAAGTTTTCAACTCATTTATATAACCATCAAGGAGTATGATTACTGGATTGTATATTGTTTACTACGACAGTTTCTTTTGGCATTCCTACCAGCTAAAAATGAAAGTTTCTGTTGATCCACATCCTTGTCAGCATTTGACGTTGTCAGGTTTCTGTTTCAGATTTTAGCTATTTTACTAGATGAGCAGTAGTATCTCATTGTCATTTTAATTTGCATTACTCCGAAACATATGATGTTGAGCATAAATTCATTTTTTCCTTTGCCATTTGTATATCCTCTTCAGTGAGGTGTCTGCTTAAAATTTTCATTTATTTTAATATTGAGTTTTTTGTTTGTTTGTTTGTTTGTTTGTTTGTTTTTTGCTTTTTGGTATGTGGGTAGCTCCCTGGCTGGGAATCGAACACAGGCCGCAGTGCTGACAGCACCAGCGCCGAAGCCTTAAGTCACTACACCATCAGGAACTCCCAATGTTGAGTTTTAAGAGTTCTTTTTATGTTTTGAATATGTCTTGATAGGTATTTGGCAAATATTTTCTCCAGTGCAGATTGTTTGTTTTTATCTTAACACTATCTTTTGCAAAGCACAAGTTTTTAATTTGGTTTTAATGAATTTAAAATTATCAATTTTTCTTTCATGGATTGTTCTTTTAGTGTTGTATCTAAAAACTCATTGCCAAAATCCTCTAGATTTTCCCCTATGTAATATTCTAGAATTTTAATAGTTTCATACTTTCCATTTAGGTGTGGGATCTGTTTTGAGCAAAGATTGTGAAAGATGTAAGGTCTGTGTATAAATTTATTTTTAATTTTCTTTGTGTTTGTTTTTGTTGTATTTGTTTTGTTTTCCCTGTGGATATCCAACTGTACCAGCACCATTTGTTAAAAAGACTATTGTTTCTTCATTGGATTTCATTTGCTTGTTTGTCAAAAATTAGTTGACTGTGCTAATGTGGTCTATTTCTGGGCTCTCTACTCTGTTACCTTGATCTTCTTGTCTATTCTTGCCATTACCACACTGTCTGGATTACTGTAACTTTATAGTAAGTGTTGAAGTAAAATAGTGTCAGCTTTCCAACTTGGTTCTCCCATATTATTTTGGCTAATCCAACTCTTTTGCCTTTCTATATGAACTTGTTGAAGAGGGTTTTTTAAAACATGTATTTATAATACAACTATATAGTTTAAAGGCTACCAATTCAAAATGAAACTATGTATTTCTACTTGCACACTTAATAGAGTAAGCATCATAGTGATCGTTTAAAAAGAAAAGTGATTTGTTTGCCATAAACCAAAACAAATAAAACAAAAACAATAACCTTTTTCAAAGTCCCTATCTAACAAGCTATCTTGCTAGGGCAAGATAGATTTCTCTTTCTTACTACTTGTAGTCCCATTTCTCAAACCAAACAAGATCAGAATACTTTTCAACTGTCATACTACAGGATGTGTGAAGTGGTAGGCTCGGTTAATTTTTTTTGTATTTTTCTTGAATAGTATGGAAAATGGTACATTCTAAAGCCTACCAAATTGTTGTAAAGATAGGACTTTATTATTCCTACAGTTCAGGCACAAGGGAATTTGAGATAAATATTTCTCTAAAGTTCAAAGTCTTTGGGGGATGCTTCATATGATTCCTTTGATTTTTCAGGTAAAATCTTAAGATTCTCTGTAGATTCATGGTAATTGGGCCATATTGAATCAAACAAACATTATATGAACTGTCTGTATTAGGACCAAACATAATTCAAATTTTTGATAGTATTAATACGTATAGTGGGTTAAGTCACTCATTTATTCTCTAAAATCTTCTATCAGTTCTTACTGCCTTCTTTACTACTGCATTTAATTCATAGAGCTGTTTCTATTTCTTCTTTAGAGATCTTTTCTTCTAAAAACATTCATTTTTGTGAGCAACTTTTCATTAACAGGATGTTCCACATTTATTTAGCTGCTTCTCTTTCCTTTACGCCTATGCATAACAGTATTGTATTTATTCTGTTAAACTTTGTAGAGTAAGTATGGGTGTGTTAACTTAACCCCATATAATGGGACATTAAAAACAAAATTTCAATAAGAAATAACACAGTCATCATTAATAGGAATGAGTACAATCAGTATGTCTTCAATGGGGGTCCATGATCACGCTGTAGGCTTTTCATATTACCACACTGTGGTGTTAATATTGGGTTTTCAATTATAGTTGATAGGAAAAAAAATCAACAGATATTCACACACACATGCACACACACACATATTCACACAGTGCAAAATCATAGGGCCCTCACCCCATGATCTAAGCAGGGACCATCCTGCATTGTCCACTCTTCCTATTTTCTAAAAATTGTGAGTCCCACCCAGTAGTAGTCTTGTTTTGGAATGACTCACCTCTTTCAGCAACATTACTGGCATTTCCACTTTGTTCCAGTTACAAGACATAGTTTCCACAATAATTTAATGCCTTCCTACTAATTGCTAAGTCTAATAGAGGAACTGCTACAACTCTTTAAATGCTTTTCATTTACATGTTGATATATGACTTCCCACTTGGGGAAGGTATGTTTGGCTCTGACTATGTTTGATCTAGTGGTTCTGTAGTCTGACTTGCATTCATTTTTCTTACTGTTGACCTTTATATTATTTTCTTTATTTAAGGGCAGAAAATAACAGAAAAAGTAATCAGCATGCATTTAGGTCATTGTAAGTGTCCCAGTTACATTTGCATCTTTCTACTTAAAGTCTAATGCTGCGTTTGCATGATTTAAGATATTTGGACAAGAGGAAAAATAATCCTTACCTACCATAAATCCACAGTAAAAGCAAAGAGAATATATAATCCGCCTGCCTTGATTCAGGACTATGTAAGTAAAAACAGCAGTCATAGATTTTGTCTGGCTCCCAGAAATCATCCCTTAGGACCAAAATCCAGATGAGATAGAGCCTTCCTTTCCCCTACAGCACTAGAGGCTTTGAAGGACCCAGCAGACAGGAGCCTACCTTTTTGATTACTGAGTTTCAAGGCAGAGTGTGATCTTTGTGCCATAGGAGAAGTGACATCCAACAGAGGAATTCCCAAGGGACTGTCACTCTCTTACTGTGGGGAATGGTACAGGAATTATGCTTCAAGTGTCATTTACATATTCAAGAATCAGAATGGTTTGGTACAGATGTGCAAAATGATAAAGTGACAATGGTAACATTGAATCTCAGAAGGCCACTATCAGGGTATTTTGAAGAGGTACTAGAGACTGACAGGAACCATGGCGATGAATTTAGTAATTAAAAGCCTCTAGAGAGTGATAGGAGTTCAACTGTGTCACCAGTTTGAGGGCCTTACATCAATTTCTCAGTTGTGATTTTCTTTTACTCTTCAAGGATTCTGCGTGCAGCATTTCCCAAACTGCATTCCATTTTGTGATAGTTGCTCATATGGCTATTATCTGTTTCTACGGTCAAAAAAATATGAAGGATACTGGTTTACAGAAAGTTATTTCCTCTGTTTTGTTTTTAATTTTATAATTTCTATGAGTTTTTAATATAAAAATGTGTATTGTTGTTCTATAAAAGAGAAGAAAAGTGTTAAATATATTTCAAACAAAATAACAAAGGAATTCCCTTTATGGAATGACACTATTTTATAATTTTTTGAAATAACATGTGCATATCGTTACCAAATCAAATGTTACAGATGAAATGGTAATGACAAAACGGCCGCTAACTCCCACTTGAGCCAAATATATTCCTGCTCTAATAAGAAACTTTCTTTAACCAAGACTATTTAAAGATTTCCTGGTGATTATCCAGTTTTTCTAAATAATACACTTACAGGATTATTTATTGAATCATCATATTTTCAAATTTGACCATCTGCATTGGTGGGCTGGAATTTTTACTTCACTGCCTTACACCAATATCCACTGTCTCTCTACCTTCTTCTTAAAATAATTGTATAATTATTTTTAATCACCTTAATCATAACCTTTGCAACTTTGAATAGATACACATTAAACTGTTTCTTATGCCATCCAGTTTTTGTCCCTTTTATTTAAAAATAATTTTAGATTTACAGAAGAGGGCAAAGATAACACAGAGAGATTCCATGTGCCCTTCACCCAGCTTCCCCCAAGGTTAACATCTTATATGTTAAATAGTGCATTCACCAAAACAAAGAAACGAACATTGGTACCATACTATTAACTAAATGAGAGACACTATTTTTCTCTCAGTGTATTCTTTTTCTGTTTCATGATCCAACCTCGGATACCACATTTAGTCAACCTGTCTCGTGACTCTCAGTCCAACCCATGAGAGTTTCTAAGTCTCCCTTGTCTTTTATAACCTCAAAACTTTAAAAGAGTGGTGGTCATATTTTTGTTAGCTTCATCATGATTATAATGAGGTTATATATCTGAAAAAAGAATACCACAGACGTACCCTTCTAATTATATCAGGGGTAGATAATGTCAACATGACTTATTATTGGGGATGTCAATCTTGATCTCTTGGATAAGGCACTATCAACAAATTACCATCTTCCCCCTCTCGTGTGGTATCATCAGAAGTCAGTAAGCACAGCCATACTCAAGGATAGAATTAAGTTTCAACTCCTGCATATCGAAAAGTTTGTGGGTGTATGCTAAAATCACCACAAAAAAAATCAGTAACTATTTTTGGGGAAGATGCTTGGAGAATATGGAAATATTGCCTTTAAGATTTTCCAAATAATTTAAAATTTATCTGTGAATCTTGCCTGCTGTAATTATTACTGTGGTATTCTAATGGTGATTTTCGATTTCTCTCATTCCCTCTACATTCATAAATTAGAATTATTTTATAAGGAAGATTTGTCTCCTCTCTTCTATTAGTCATTTTTGTAGGTAAGTATATATGTGTGTATTCAAACATTGTTTATATCAATATGGGCTCATAGACATTTGTAACTTTTCTTTGGGTTATAATCCAAAAATATAATTTATTTTTTCACTTAATTGTTTCAGCTTTAACTATTGGCAAATCTTTCAGATTAACTCCTATGTACCTTTGCCTCCTTTTGACATGCTCCTTTTTTTTTTTTGATAAGTTAAACTCATTTTTTCCTACTCTAGCCCTAGAATCAGCCATTTCTCCAAGATTTCCCTGCTTCCTTTTATTAAATAAGGATATTTAGAAACAAATACTTGAGTACTAGGCACACTCATTAGGAATGAGGTATCACTGTTCATAGTACCATATGGAAGAGTTACGTTGCCCTAAAAACTGCCTTGTGACACACTTGGAGTCTACCCCTCCCCATTCCCAAATCCTGCCAACCACTGATCTGCTTTCCATTCCTATAGTTTTGCTTTTTCCGGAATATAATATAAATTAAATCATACAATATGTAGACTTTGGGTCTGGCTTCTTTCACTTTGTAAAATACATTTATAATTCATTTAATTAGTTGAATAAATTAATAGTTTGGTTTTTTTACTGCTGAGTAATATTCCATTGCATTGATGCACCAGTTTGTTTATTGATTCACCCATTGAACATCTGGGTTGTTTCCAGTTTTTGGTGATTATAAATACAGGTTTTTGAGTGAACATAAAATTATAATTCACTTGGGATTGTGACTGCTGGATCATATGATAAGTGTATGTTTATAAGAAATTACCAAATATTTCCAAAGTGGCTGCACCATTCTGCATTTTCATCAATAATGAATGAGAGTTTGTGCTTTTCCATTATTTCTAGTGCTTGGTATTGTCAAGGTTTCAGGGTATTGGTTTGTTTTATTTGTTTTTAATTTTAACTATTTTGAGAATTGTATTCTAAAGAGACAGTGAAACTGCCTGGGCAGAGTATTCTTTCATGGAAGGTTATTAATTTTTTAAATATATTTAATTTTCAAGTTATCTATTTCTCTTAAGTGAGTTTTCATAGTTTGTGTCTTTCAAGAAATTGGTCCATTGTACTCAGCTGTAAAATTTATGGGCAGAGAGGTGTTCTTAATAGTATTTTATTATTCTTTGAATCTGTATTAGTTCAGTAGTGATGTTCTTCTTTCTTTCCTGATATTGTCTTTTATGTCTTCTATTATTTTTGGATCAGTGTAGCTAGAGATTTGCTCATTTTAATGATTTTCTCATTAAACCACCAGCTTTGGGTTATATTGATTTTTTCTATTGTTTTTCTGTTTTCAATTTTGTTTATTTCTATGATAATCTTTATTACCTCCTTTTTCTGCTGTTTTAGGATTAGTTTCTCTTCTTTTCTCTTAAGTTGGTAACTTAGCTTACTGATTTTTAGTTTTTGCATTCTTAGTAAGCATTTAGTACTATAAATTTCCCTCTGATGATTGTTTAAGTTGTATCATTTCATTTTTGTTATGAATTTTAAAAGTATATTTTCATTGTAATTGAATGCAAAATGTACTTTTAAAATTCCTTTTTAACTTCCTAGTTGACCTATAGGTAATTTAGAAATATATTGCTTACTTCAAAATATTTTGGAATTTTTTCCATACCTTTCTTTATTATTATTATTATTATTATTATTATTATTATTATTATTAAATTTGGTGTGGTGACATTGTTTAGTAAAATTATATAGATTTCAATAGCAGAATTCTATAATACACCATCTATATATTGGATTTGGTGCTCACTACCCAAACTCAGTTCTCCTTCCATCACCATGTATATTTGACACCCCTCTGTCCTTCATCATCTCCCTCCCCACTTACCCTCTGGTAACCACTGAACTACTGTCTGTATCTATAAGTTTCTGTTTTTGTTTGTCTCGTTCCTTTGTTGCTTTCAGTTTTAAATGCCATATAAAAGTGAAGTCAGATTACTTTTACTTTTATTGTCTGACTTATTGTGGTACATATATACAATAGAATATTACCCAGCCATAAAAAAGATGAACTATATCTTTCTGTTTTTATATTTAAAGTGCATTTTTGTAGATAACATATAGTTTGGTCTTGCTTTTTTATCCATGCTCAGAATTTCTATCTTTTAAATGATGTGTTTAGATCATTCATATTAAAACATTATTGACATGGCTGAATTAACATTTATCATTATGCTAGTAGTTTTCTATTTGTTCTTTTATTTATTTTTTCTGTTTTCTCTTGTGTTAATTAAACAGTTTTATGACTCCACTTTACTTTATTTCTTGATTTATTACTTACACCTATTTCTACCTCCCTTCTAAATCTAGCTGTATTTTTATTTTTACATTGACAATACTGGCAACATTGTACTCATAATTCTGAAACAGTCTCCTATACTTATCCATAAGTTGGGCCTAAATTTTATATTTACAATAAAATAGCTGTCTAATATCATTCACTGGAGCATCATAAATTGTGCTATGATTACATTCTCTGCACTATTCAAAGAAAAATTTTCAAAAAGTTTTCTATTTTTAAATACTATGAACCACTCAAAAGCAACTGCATTTTCTTTATATTTTAACCATGCTTTTATCAAGCAGTTTTATTCCTTGTTTAAAATGTTTCCGACTGATGTTTTTTTTTTTCCTTTCTTTGCATGAAGATGACATATGTAATATTGACTATATTCTTACGTTTTCCAAGGGTTATACATCCTTTCTCTACTGGGAGAATCCATTAGGCTATTTTACCTTAAACCCACTCACTTCTCATTGCAATTTGGACCGTGACTATTTTGCACAGTATACTATTCTTTCATAAGTATATAATTGTGTGTGTGTGTGTGTGTGTGTGTGTTCTCTGCCTTTATTTCATTTTAGATTTCTTTCACTGATTCATCATTCAAGAGTCCTCTGTTCTCACACTCAGGCCTACCCCTTGCCTAGTGTGAAATAACTATTGCTTGAATTCCATAACTTCCTCATTTTAGGATTACTTCCTTCCTTCTCTACCGCCATAAAAAAGTATGCATTGTGAGGAATAAGGTGAAATTTTTATCCTTTACATGTCAGATCTGTCTTTATTCTGATCTCAAAACAAAACCAAACAAAACAAATAAACAAAAAAGGCTAATGATTTATAGAGATACAATTTAAAGATAATTTCCCATTACAAATTAAATGGCATTGCTCTGATTTTGTCATTGAGTATTTTGATACTCTGGTTCTTGATTCTTTGACTTGATCAGTTTTTGCTCTCTGGAAACTTATATGATCATTATTTTTCCTGTACTGAAATTTCATATTGATGCGTCTAGGTGTGGGTTTTATTGCAAGCACTCTTCTTGGCATTTAGGACTTTCCTTCTGAAGTTACCATCATTCAGATGTTGTATCTCTTGAACTGATCTTAAATATGTTTTTCTTTCTCTCACATTTTATGGTTGTCTTTTTGTTCTACATTTTAAGGAAATTTATTTACTTTATGTCTAATGACATTTTAATTCAGCAAGCATATTTTTAGTTTTTAAGATCTCTTATTATCTAATTGTTCATCTTTCATAGCATTTCCTTTATTTGGGGGTTTATATCTTCTCAACTTACTTCAATATAATTATAAGAGATGTGTTCATTTTAAGTTGTTCCTGTTTGTTTATTTGTTTGTTTATGTTTATTTCTGTGTAATTTTTTTATAATCTATTGGTGCACATAGCATTGTCTATAAGTAAAAGAATCTCTCACAGATATTCACCTAGATGGGAAATTACTGAGCCACATTATGTAATTTTCAATTTTGCTAGAAACTGCCAGTTTGCCCCACAAAGTGGTGTACTAATGAACGTGCTCTCCATCAGAATATAAGAATTCCAAAGTTACCACTTTCTCTCCAATTCTTCAAATTGTGAAGCTGTATTTTTACCAGGCTAAGTGATGTGAAATATAATCCCATGGTTGTACTAACTTGTCATTTTTTTATTTCTAGTGAAGTTGAGTATACTTTCCCATCTTTATTTTCCATGTGTTTCTTCCTCTGTGAATTGCGATTTCAGGTTTGTCACTTTCTAATTTATTTGTGACTTTTTGCCATATTTTCTGGATACTAGTCTGTTTGCCCATTGTCTACATTGCAAATATCTTGCTGTAATCATTTAGCATTAACTCTTCCTGTAGAAGTTTTTAATTTTCATAGTTATATCTATTAGTTTTACTTTCAAGATTAATGGCTTAGATATATTACTTAAGAAATTTTTTCTGTCTTTTCATCATGAAGCTGTTCTCCAAAATTTTGTTTCCAAGAATGTCAATTTTCCAATTTAGATCTTTGTCTCACCAGAAATTGATTTTCATGTGTGAAGTGACATATTAATTTGATATTTCCCTCACATATAGAAAACACATGCCCTAATTCCAGTATGGAATATTGCTTTCTTTCTCACTGTTTTGAAATGCTATTTTCTAACCCAAGAATTTTAAAACACTCCTTAGTAAATTCCCACTTAAATGTTTGTGACTTCACATGTGACTGAATCCTGTTTCAAGGTGACAATTAGACTGGTCAATCCCTACTACACCTTTAACACCAAATGTATTAATAGCATGAAATATCCATGTGCTGCTCCACAGTTCCCAGCATCTCTTGCACTTAGATTGAGGTGGGCATTTGTGCAGAAGCCAATGGATGTGAGTAAAGTGATGAAAGCCACTACCAGACCTGGGTTTAGAAATAACATTCCACTTGATCTTCTAATTCTTTCTTTTCTTATTAGTTATGTATGTTTTGAAAAAAAAATTTACTGCAAAACTTAGTGGCTTAAACAATCTTAATTTTTGTGGGTCAGGAATCCAAGTGTAACTTAGCAAAATACCTCTGGGGCAGTCTCTCAGAAGATTATAGTCAAGGGATCACTAGCTACTGCAGTTATCCCAAGATTTGACTGAGGGAAGACGTGCTTATTAGTTCATGTACGTGCCTTTTGCCAGGACTTAGAACATCACTCAACCTTGGATAGAGAAATCAGTTCTTTTTTATATGGTCTCTGTAGGGCTACCCACATAGTGATAACTTGCTTCTCCCAGAGCAAGGACTCCAAGAGAGGGAAAGAGAGACAGAGAAGAGAATGAGTAAGAGAGAAGTTACAGTCTTCTTATCACCTAATCTCAGAAGTGACTTCCTATTACTTTTCTACATTATATTCATTAGAAGTGAGTACTTAAATTCTGCCCACACTCAAAGAAAGGGGATTATGTAGGGCATGAATGCCTTGAAATGGGGATCATTGGGATCTATTCTAGAGGTTGTCTACCAACATGGTGATCCTCAAAGCCATGTGTTCCAGATAGTGTAATTGCAAGATAGAAGCAGCCTGAAGGCAATACTGCACTTACACCAAGAACTTCAACTTTCCATAGAGAAACTGATTGCAGAAAGAGAGTCTCTGAACTCCTCAAGAGTTCCTCCTCCAAAACAGCACTTGGGAAGGGTGTGAAGGTACAGATATACTTCCTGAGCAAATAGAAGACTTAGTTTCATCATCTGAATCAAATCCAGACTGAACAATATTTCTTTTATTCAAATTTTCTTGCACATAAACGTAGAGATCATTCCTATTCAACAGCTTTATTAAAAGAATTAAGGGTGATAAGAAAACACCTAGGTAAATCCTACTTACAATAGCATCAAACATAATGGAAATAAACGTAACCAAGAAGATGAAAGAGCTGTACACTAAAAACTATTAGAAATTAAATGAAAAAAAATTAAAGAAGACACAAATAAATGGAAAGATATTCTCTGCTCATGCTTTGGAAGAATTAATATTGTCAAAATGCCCATACTACCCAAAGAAATCTACAGATTCAATGCAATTCCTATCAAAATTCTAAAGAATTTCATAGAAAGAGGAAAAACCATACTAAATTTCATATGGAACCACAGAAGACTCTGAATAACACAGCAATCCTGAGAAAGGAAAACAAAGCTGCAGACATCACATTTCCTAATTCCAAACTATATTACAAAGCTATGATAATCAAAACAATATGCTTCTGCCATAAAAATAGACACATTGATCAATGGAACAGAATAAACAAAACAAGAAAGAAGCATACATACACATATATGTGTGTGTGTGTGTGTGTGTGTGTGTGTGTGTGTGTATACATACATATATATATATACACACACATACACACATATATACATATATAGTTCATGTGTGTATTATATTATATTCAATTGATATTTCAATAAAGGAATTTAGAATATAAAATGAAGAAAGGACAGTCTCTTCAATAAGTGGTGTTGGGAAAACTGGATACCCACACACAAGGGAATAAAACTGAATCCTTCTCTTGCACCATACACAAAAATCAATTCAAAATGCATTAAAGCTTTGAAAATAAGATGTAAAGCCATAAAATCCTAGAAGAAAAACAGGGGTAAGTTCCTTGACAATGACTATGGCACTGATTTCAGATTTGATATCAAAAGCAAAGGCAACAAAAGCCAAAAGTAACAGATAAGACTACATCAAACCACATCAACCTGCTATGCAGATTTTCTTCTGCATAGCGAAGAAAATCATCAACAAAATAGAAAGCCAACCTGGGGAGTGTGACAATATATTTGCAAATCACATATTCAATAAGGAATTATAACTCACTAGCAAAAAAGAAGAAAAAGTCCAATTAAAATATAAGTAAAAGACTTAAAAAGATATTTTTCCAAAGACATGAAAAACACAAAAATGTGTTCCACTAAACACCAGGTAAATGCAAATTAAAACCACAAGGAGATATAACCTCACATCTGTTAGAATGCCTTTTATCAAAAAGATAAGAAATAACAAATGCTGGGTAGGATGCAGAGAAAAGGACATGCTTGTGCATTGTTGATGGGAATGTAAATTGGTACAGCCACTATGGAGAGTAGTATGGAGGTTCCTCAAGAAATAGAGATATTATATGACTCAGCAATTTCACTTTTGGATATATGAGGGCTATCCAGAAAGTGTTCAGCTATGTAATATGAAAAATAAAGGCATTTATGGCTGGATTTTTTCTGGACAGCTCTCATATATCCATCCGAAAGAAAAAAAATCACCATCTTAAAGGGTTATCTCTATTCCCATGTTTATTGCAACATTATTCACAATAGCCAAGGTGTGTGTATGTATGTATGTGTGTGTGTGTGTGTGTATATATGTGTGTGTGTGTGTGTGTGTATATGTGTGTGTGTGTGTGTGTGTGTGTGTGTGTATACACACACACACACACACACATATATATAACAGAATATTATCCAGTCTATAAAAATAAGGAGATACTGATATTTGTGACAACGTGTGCTAAGTGAAATAAGCCAGACAAAGACAAATGTTACATGGTGTCACTTATATGTGGGATCTTTAAAAAAAATCAAACCCATTGAAGCAGAGAGCAGAATGATGGTTGCCAGGGGCTAAGGGTGTGACAAAAATGAACGGGCTGGTAAAAGGATACAAATTTTCAGTTATAAGATGAAAACATCTGAGGATCTAATGCATAACATGGTGACTATAGTTGATAATACTATATTATATAATTGAAATTTGCTGAGAGAGTAGAATTAATGTTTTTATACCTCTCCCCCAAAGGGTAAATATGTGAGGTGATGGATGTGTTAATAAACTTGATGCTTGGAATCCTTTCAAAATGCATATGTATATCAAATCAACATCTTGTATACTTTAAATATATTACAATTTTGTCAATTATACCTCATTAGAGCTGGGGGAAAGAAGATGGAAGCAGACTAGATTTGCAATTCTCTGCTAGTTGAAAAATAGAAAGGAAATCTTCCCAGTCCACATTTGATTGTGATATGAGCAAATCATAAACTGTTGAATTATGCCCCTGATATTTCAGAATCCATTTGTTCCAGGAGCATTATGTTAGGTTGGCCTGACTAATGCATCAGCATTTTTCCCCCTGACATCCTATGTATAACATTTATTCATTCTTTTACAAAAAACAATAATTTTTTCAAAAACTAGTTTCCATTTTTATCATTATCATTAACAAACAAGTACTGACATCTTGCTTCTGTGTTGATCTTTTTGTAAGGGCTGAGGGAAAAAGGAGCAATATGTTTTATTAGTACCTCTTCTATTGGAATCCTTCACAGCATGGGCTGGGAAGTATTTATGCATTTATTCACTCAAAAATATAAACTTTATATGCATTTTATTATACTCTGCATTTATCTTTATGTACCATACAGTGCTTCATTCAAAGTAGGTAGAAAATTAACTTTGTTAAAATAAATGTAGTTGGAATACCAAGAAAATACCTTCACCCCTATCCTTTTCCCCCTTTATTTATCTCCCATTCTGCAAACCTCCAAAACTGAGTTGGGTGACCTTTAAGTGCTTCCAAAGTTCTGTGCACTATTTCCTGTTGTAGCCCTTACCACACTCTATGGCAGTTGCTTATTTGCTCATGTGATTTCTCTAGAGTGTAAACTAGAGAAAGCATTTCTGTTTATCCAGTACTTAGTATGTGTATAATAGGGATGCAATCACTCTTTAGTAAAAAGATAAATAAATCAATAACACGAATAATGGTGGCATTAAAGCTTTCTGGAAAACTTTTTAAGTGTCTCAAAGAGGAGGAAATTAAAACACCCAAATCTGACAAATTGATGATTTATTTGACCAGGCTAAAGATACTTTGTTTTTCATCATTCAGGATAAATAAAGGGGTTCATGTCACTACAATCCAACCAATAGAGGGGGCAGGAAGAATGAGAAAACAGTGATAGATATTAGCTATTAAGTATTATTGATGCAAAAGAGGAAAGCCCAAGGAATACAACATGGACCACTGTGCTCCACAAGACAGAACAGATATGCATGTAGAAATTTTTATCTGAAAAGAAATACTTCTCAATCTGCAATGAAAAAACATCTCTGAATTTAAAAGCTTTGTCTGTACAGGCCCCAAGTGTGGGAATTTATGTGAAATGTCCAGAACAGGCAGATCCATAGAGACAGAATGTAGATTCGTGGTCGTCAGGGAATGTGGGCAGGTAATGGGGAGTGACTGCTAACAGGTATGGAGTTTTTGAGATGGAGAATGATGAAAATGTTGTGAAATTAGATATTTATGAAGATTGTACTACCTTGTGAATATAAATATAAATACCACTCATACACTTAAAATGATGAATTTTATGATACATAAATTATATCTCAATACAAAAGTTATTGAAACACAGGATAGTAGGTGGTAAATAAACCATACAAGCTTTTAGTGGCTTATAAAATATTTTACAGTTTTTATGGTGTAAAAAATGAAAACATCTGAGTTAATACCAGAGACAAAAATGCTCTCTGGAAAGCATTCTAATAGCTAAGCAAGTTTTAGCAAACCCTTGATTATTTATTATAATATTAGAATTTATTTTTCAGGCCTGGACTTTTAAATTATATCTGTTTAATAAATGGATACTTGGAGAAAATGTGCAACATCATATCTTATACTTGGTTATTTTTTTTCATATTTTTCATATAGATATTAGTTGATTCTCCTTCACCCTAATTTTTTTTCTCCTATTCTACCTTTCGACCATTGACCATTGTTGGTTTGGGGGGGGTTTTGTTTTTGTTTTTGTTTTTGTTTTGGAAAGAAAAGTATTTTGTGGTATCTCTTTTCATGTTCACTTCTCCTTAGAATACAGAGCTTTTAAAAATGGAGTTTTGCTACACAATGTTGAGCATAATCATTACAGCTGAGTTTCAAAGCTCTGTGAAATCTCCAGTCACTCACAAAGATGAGAGGCCTCTGGCCATGACCCTTGTATTAAACATCTCTACTATCACCTGGAAAAACTTAGTTCTTCTTTTCTTTAAAACTCTGGAACATGGAGTCACAAATAGGAATTTCATTTAAAAAATATGTTGTGAGAACATTTTGTTTTCATAACAAAGCATCGAATTTAAAATACACTTTCAGAGGAGCATGAGAGTGCAGTTTGTGAATTTCACCAAATGTCCTTATTAAAGGAGACCAAGGAACCACGGTGGCAAAACAAAAAGTCAATAAATCCATCTAAAACAAAACTAGGTGGTGAAGAATCCCTAAGGGCCCCTGAATATGAGCTTTCATTTGATATTATGGCTCCTCTGCCAACTGGAGTCCATGCCCATGTTAAGACATCCCTAAAGTTTCTGTGAAATATAAATCAAAGCAATCTGACATATTTCCAAATGAATGGCTACAGTTAACTTGATGGAATCATTATCTGCAAAACAATTATGCTTTCAGCCTATTTTAATGCCAGTTTCTCAAGGCATCTCCAACTTTTTATCAAACTAATTCTTGTAATGACTTTGTGAGCAGGAAAAAGGACTTAAATTATTATCCCCATTTCACATGCAGAAAAACTGACTCTTAAAGGGAACAAGTGGCTTGCTAAAGGATCCCCCATCAACTTCATTATGTTATTTCTTGCCATTCTCTATAAGGAACTGAGGTCTTTATATTCAACAACACCTTAGCAATACTTTAAAAAGCAATTTACTTTCCTTGTCACCTATAGACGGAACTTGGACCCTGAGTGAAATGAGACAAACCTAAACTGGACTCAGACATTGTAAAATTCAAGGGTGGCTTATATTCCTAGGCTTCTCAGGGTTTTATGGCCAACCCATAGACTCTAGCTAGCTTGCTAGGTAGCTAAATATAGATAGATGATAGATAGATAGATAGATAGATAGGTAGATAGATAGATAGATAGATAGATGATAGATAGATATAGATATAGATAATAGAGAAAGAAAGAAAGAAAGAAAGAAAGAAAGAAAGAAAGAAAGAAAGAAAGAAAGAAAGAAAGAAAGAAAGAAAATTGATTTAGCTGAGAGACATCCATGTAGGCATAGCAACACACATACTAGTTACATTTTCTTTTAAGAATAACAGTAGGGGTAGAAGGATTGTTTGGGGTGGGTAGGAGATGAGAGATGGAATAATAAGAATCTCTCTCCAAGTGATAAATTTCAGGTCCTCCTCAGGTGATTTAGTTTCATAGCAAGATTTATGCCTGGGGCACCATCCTCAACTAGATAGGCTGAGACAAGACCACAGGCTATCCTGAAGTCAAAGGCATAAAATAGTAATTAGCTACAAGTAGCCCAGGGAGACTCGAAAATACTGTCAAAGTCCCAAATTTGCAAAGCCAGCTGTAGCTCTTCTTCTCTTTATTAAACGTCATTTGAGTTACCTACACAAAGCCTAAAGGAAAGGAAAGCAAATGTCTCGTGGTGGGTTTGCCCTGCTGGCAGGAGGATAAACACCCATTGGCTTCTTTGCTTTCTTTAAGCAAGAGCTTCCTCTCAATAAAAGGTAGGCTGGATAAATTCTGGTGAATGTTTGGGGAGCAGGGAAAGGGAGAAAAAGAGGGACCTGAGTGCATAAAATTGGGATAGCATCTCCTGTGTTTAAAATAGAGAACACCTCCAAGAAGAGAGGCCCTGGATAGACTTTATTCACTTAATAGACTTTAAGTGCCTGAGGACACAGTACAAACTTGTATCATATTATCAGACAGGCCTCCTCACGGCATCAGTGTCGGCAGAGGCTCATGAATATGTAAATACTATATGTATCTCAGAAACATGCTTGACAAGAGAATAGCTAAAATGAACTGATTCTAGTTATAAGCCCATCAGCCTGCCATTCTTTATGTTTGAACAGGCAGGCTATTGCTAGGTGACAGATCATTAAGGCTATCTACTCAGTCAGCGGAAATGAAGAAATAATTTGTTCTTAATAACCTTCAGATGACCTCCCAGGCAAAAAGGAGCCTTTTAAGTGCTGTCTCTGCTGATACATGTCAGACAGCGCGTGGGGTGCTTCTGGCCCCACCGTCAGAGCAGGGTGGCTGGTGAAACAGATTAATAAACACCTACTGACAGGGACATATCCGGAAAAGATCTCATCACCTGCCATTATCGGGTTGATGAATAATTCAGAGCTCTCCATCAGAGCCAGAAATTTCAGGCAGTGCTGAGCTCTACACTCCCAGGGAGGTGGGGACAGTGGGGCGGGGGTGGGGGGAACATGAAGGAGCTGATCGTCAGGATTAAATTGGGGCCCAGGAGTTATATTTCTGTCCCAGACTCAGTGGGCATCAGGGGAGGGGTGTGAAAGGCATGAAAAGATTTGCCTCTTCGGAAGGTGGCCAGTAGGGTTTAGGGCCAAAGAGTCAGCAGGAACCTTCTCAAAGACTCCTGACTGTCAGAAGTTTGGTGCTCAGGGCAGGTCCCTGGCACTTGTCTAGCACTACTGTTTGTGAAAATGACCCCAGCGTTTGCTTCCTTACCTTGCAGGTGGACTCCAGAGGAACCAGAGACAGGATAGTCTCTCCGATGTGCCCCTTACTCCTTCAGTATTTCATCTTGGCCCATTTCTAATCTCTCCCTATCTGTGAGGAAATATTTGCCCTGCAAATGTAATTACTATAACAGTTTCGGGGTCAGGCAGACTTCTGTGAGGATCTCAGGACAGTCTCTACATGCTGTGTGATGCTGACCATGCTATGCAACCTCTCTGGGACCCAGTTCTCCCACCTGTAAAATGGGCTCAATAATATCTAATTCAGACAGTTATGAGTTTTAAAAATAAGTATGCACGGAGAAGTCCTAGGGGAGGCCTGGTACCAAGAAAATACATACTTTATACTGGAGACAAATGGTTGCTTCCATCGCCCCATCTACTTTTGACAAGAGACAAGCAGGAAACAGACTGCATAGCCAAATTTGGTAATTCAGTGAGTTAAATAAAGGGACCATTTCCATAAGTGCTGACAGGGTTTGACAAACCAACTAGGGGCAGTGGAGTGCCCCAAGACTAGTAATAGCAGGGAATCCCTAGCCCCTCTAGGCCTTAAGAACAACAGAAGATTTGCTGCCTGAAAGAGGCCTTCCACAGAGGTTCCCACCAACCATGATGACCTGGCAGGTTGGGGGCACAGGACAAACACCCCCACTGCTCTCTCCTCCTGCCTCCCAATCTCTTTCTGAGGGCTTCCTTTCATTGAACCAAACTGGACACCAGATAAGAAGTTTGTTGATGGAGACTTAAAAGTTAGCTGCCTAGATCATAGATCAAGGTGTAGAAAGATGGCAATTGAATCTGGAGGGCCAAACAGAAGAGATCCAGCATATCACCTGACCGATGTGATTGTCACTACTTCATCTGTGGTGACTTTCGGCACGTGCAAAGTAAATTAAAAAGAAAGTATACATTTATGCATTTTAGAAGCTTAGAGACTAGACTCTCTGGAGGTAGGAAAAAAGGAGATTGAGAGAGAGAGAATATTTGAATGGTATAATGGAGTCAAGAAATTTTAGGTTATTACATAAGTCATTGCAGATCCTTTACTAAGTCACTTCTTCAACTCTCTGTTTCTGTCACCCATAAAATGAAAACTTCAGACAACCCGATATCACAGACTTGCCCAGCATGGAATTAATGACCTAAAGCAGGATAATTGAGTAGCTCCATCATTGCTTTCCCATCCCAGCATCTGAAGTAGGCATGGAAGACAAAAATTGCCATTCCTCAGAACTCAGAGTCTCACAACATCTCTTCCTAAACTTGCCCTTGACTTAGAGATGAGCACGCTAAAATAATTTTGGTGAAATGTATACGTCATTCAGATTCTACTTGTTCCATGTGTCCAATGGAATTTGGATTTTACTGAACTGAAGGTTTTTCACTTTAGTTGGTCAAGAAGTAGAAGAAAAATGGGACATTCTGTTCCTAAAAGATAAGCATAGGAAAAGCCTCTGGCCAGAAAGCTAAAGAGACTGTAGATCTTTCTGAGAGTCAATCAGTTTTAATGAAACATCATTTGAAAGAATCTTGTTAAGTGACTTAGAGATGAAGTGCCTTTTCAAAAACATTTAGTTTCAAGAACTAGTATGAAAGTGATGATGCATTTGGTAACTCAAGGGCTGAGAAGAGGCAGAGAATGAAACTGGAGCAGAGCTGGCAGGGAGACAGAGCTAGGTTGAAGACAGAACAAGCATGAGATTACCCTACATAGGATGCAACAGAAAGTCTGGGTCATCTGAATTTCCACCCATCTGGATCATTCTCTCTCTTAAGCATTCTGAATACCTTCAGTTCTACTGTGTCTTGTACAGAACCCTTAAAAATTAGGAATATAGCATAGTAGAGAACGAAGACTCCTTTTAGGTCTCAGAAGGCCTTAACGAATAAGCTCTTCAGCCATTTGACTACAGAATCAATATGTAATTCACTCACTCATTTATTCATTCATTCATTCATTCATTCATTCATTCATATTCCCAAGAAATGTTTATTGAGGACCTATTCAATTCCAGGAAGTCTTCTGTAAAAATATTTATAACTTACATAGGTTTTACAGTCATAGGAAGTCTATAAATTTTAAGTGATAAAGAAGAGCCAGACATGAGAGAAACAGCAGAAATAGCATCCTGGGCAGAGCAAAGAAACACCCAAAGCAAAAGCCTTGGATTGTGTGAGTAACATGAAGAAAGGTAATGTGACTGGAGGATGGCGAGTCCAGAAAGCAAAGCCTGAAACTGGTCAGGAAGGAAAGAAACAGGCCACTGGGCCTTATGAGGTACTCACAACTACATCTCCAGACTCCAAATAATGATCAAAAAAGTTCACTGCAATGGGAAGTTCAGCCAGTGGAGTTCAGTCTTCACATGTTAACCTTACGCCCTAATTCA
The DNA here is from genome assembly GCA_004026885.1 of Lyroderma lyra. Lineage (NCBI taxonomy): Eukaryota > Metazoa > Chordata > Mammalia > Chiroptera > Megadermatidae > Lyroderma > Lyroderma lyra. The sequence continues at coordinate 154,108 of PVJL010002844.1, read as the reverse complement.
GCTGACGGAAACCTCAGGGCAAGCACATCCGATGATAATAAGGTGCCTTGGGGATGCAGTTAAGCTGCCCAGGATACATCTCCTCTGTCATCCTCTTTTTGTTATCTAATGTACAAGGGCTGTCCAGAAAGTATCCAGCTGCTTAATATGAAAAATAGAGGCATTTATGGCTGGGTTTGTTTCTAGACAGCCCTCATATTTGCATTTCCTCTTACAGTTTCAATAGGTAAAGGTTTAAAAGGCCATGTTTTATCAACACATTCTCCTGAGATTCTACTGTAGGCTGAGCAGCTCAAACGTCAAACATAGACACAACAGACCAATGGGCCAAAAGCATGCTGCCCATTGACTGAAGATGCTAGAGGTGCCATTTGTTCAGGAATGGAGAAGGGTCCTCACATCTAAACTACTCACGTTGCCTTTCTCTTCTATGTGGCCCATTTTTGCCCTTGAATTGAAACTTGGAAAGATCACCAGACATGTTTTCTGGACTTTGGTTTTTCTGATGAATTTACTTCCAATATTTCCAAAAATATGGCTTCTCCTCTGGAGACAGACGAGGAGAAGGCCTGTTTCCTTTAGAAACTTGTGGGTGTTATTTCTGGAGAATTTCCACTAATCACTTCCGTTCCTGTTTTGGCTATGTTCTTCATCACGTTGCTTATTATTTAAAAGTATCTGTTTGTTTGGGGTTTTGTTTGTTTGTTTGCTTGCTAGCTTGCTTGCTTGTTTGTTTCCAGAAAATCTTGCCTCTGGGCTCTGCCATGTAGTCAAAACCTTTTGCAAATGCAGGCTCATTGGTATAATCTGTAGCCATTACTGCTTAAAACGAAGCAGTTACTGAGATAAATATTTAAACTTGTGACAAACAAAGAAGCTAAGCCAAAGAAAGCAGGGAGAGAAAATAATAAAATTAAAGATGATTTATAAAGAATGTCAAGAGAAAACAGTGTTTTTTTGTTTCTTTCTTTCTTCCTTTCTTATGCCAGTAGAGAGAATGCTGAAGAGTTTCTTACACCAATAGAATTAAGATGTCTGCTATAATAGAAAAGGAAGTGACACCCGGTATAGAGTCAGGGAAAGTAAATTCTAATTAGGATGACCACATGGTTCAGTTTCCTGGGAAAGTCCAGGTTTCCACCTGTTCTTTTGGTATAATTACTAAAAATCTTCTCCTTTCACTTTCAAAGTGTTCTTTTGAAATAATAAATTATATGGTGTCCCCTTGCCCTAATCTTGCCTCCTTCCCTAAGCAGGTTTTTGTATTTGTGATAATCTCTCAAATCTCTGGACTTCAGTTTCTCAAGAGTTTGGATGAGATTGCCTTTAAAATGCTCTTTATCCTGATATTCTATGCTTCCATTAAGAATAGAAGAAGAAAAAATAGAGTTTGAGAGATTATGAAATGTACATACTTTGAGTTAAAGAGTATTGCTTATTTCTGAAGAGCATGTTTACCTCCTAGGTTAGTATCCTAGGTTAGTACAACTGCCTTTGTCTTACCTAACAGTGTTTGTTAGTGATGATTGGAAAGATTGCCCTGTGTAGACACTGCACTAAAAATCATAATTCTAACAAAAGTATTATGGCTTTTATTTCATATAGATTCATAGTCACCCCAAACCATCTTTCAAAATTACTTCTATCTGGCTTTAAAATACTGTACCCATGTTTTTAACCATCATATTTAGAATGGTTTGAACAAAAATAGCAAAGGAGCTACTTAGTGTATCTGTCAGGATACACATGCCACAGCAACAAATAATGCACTACCTTACTGGCTCAAAATCTTCATTTCTAATCACGCTAGATGTGTATCAGGGGTTGTCTGGTGGTACTACTCTGTGCTGTCCTCTCTCCAGGACCCAGGTTGATGGAATAGCCACCATGCGGACTGAGGCCCCAGTGCACTGGTATGAGGAAAGGCAAGCATGGCAGATTGCACATTCAATTTACAGCTTCATCCAGAAGAGAGCACATCACTTCTATTTCATTGCCCAATTCAACTCATATGACTATACCTAATTCCAAAATGACAGGAAATAAAATCCTACAACAAACCAGGAAGGAGAATAGGAATATTTGGTGAAAAGCACTAGCGACTACTATACCAAGGCATTCCTAGAACAAAAAATCTGATCTCTCTCACAGCTTTTAAATTCCCAGGTATTCCAATTACTTTTAACTAAAAGTTCATAGAGCTAGGTGTGCACTTTCATTTCATTTCTTCAATGCTTCATTAAACCTTTTGTTAACCACAGACTTACCAACTCATTTCCTCTAAAAAACAATTTCTTTCTACCCAAATAAGCAGGTAGAATGATATGGATATAAATTACTCCTAATGTAGTTAAATCCTTCCTCTCTCTCTGGAAGGTCTTAGCTGTATCTACTATACAACTAAGAGATGGCAGTTCAGTGAAGGAAAAGGTGTGTTTACCTCAGGAAAGAGTGTCTTTATGACACTGATCTGCTCTGATGAATCCACTAATGTGAAATTTCTGACCCAATAGGCAGTGATTGCACAGCTCTGAGACTCCTCTCATTATTCATGAAATATGTGCTGTGCAGCCAGTGCTCTCCCCACAGACTCGCTGCCAAGCAATTACTCATTTCCATCACTTAGCTTTTTTATTAGTATTATTTTCAGTGGGTGTCTATATATTCAGCACACTTCAAGAAGCAAAGCACAGTCCCAGAATGAAAATGATGCTTGTCTTGTTTGATTTTAAATAGAAAAGCACTTTCAGGTCCTTAAAAATTGATGTTGTTTTAAACTTTACAGCAAGCAAGAGGGGAAACTGGTAGCTGCAGAAATAAATGGAGAGCAATCAGGAGCATTTCCACTGTTACACATACTCGCTACCCAAGAGCTGCTGGAGGGACTATCTCAGATGTCCTGATTTATTTCTCTGACTCCCCCTAGGAGCCCTTAAAGGAACAATGAACCAGAAATGGCTACAGAGTTCTGGTTGCAGTCCTTGGCCAGAGGCAGAAGTATTCATATGCAGTGGCCCATGCTCAAAAATGAACAGTCTCCAAGAGCCAACTCCCCTTTCATCACAATGTTTGCTTGTTGAGTTCTTGCAGATACAAAGTCTAATGTAAAAGGATGACTGCCTTTTGCATCTATTGATATCGTCTGTGCAGGGCACTTGTATCCCTGTGGATATCACAACTGAGGAATATTTCAACCCCAGATGTTATGCCAGAAGAGTTTTGAAAGCGATGAAACTTTACTAAACCAAGACCGTCTTGATCCCAATCCTCCTGTGTGAGCAAAATCTTCTCAGATTCTATGGTCAATTACAATAATGACTCCAGCTCTTCACAGTTCCTGTATCTAAGTTTTCTCAGGTAAATTTGCAGTTCCTTATTAAAAAGGCAGAGTATCTTTCTTCATTTCTTGAATGTGCATTGGTCTTATAACTTCCTTGGCTAATAGAATCTGTAGAGTGATGATGGGCCAGTTTTGAGCTTATGCCCAAACATCCTTGCATGTTGCCACTGGTCCTTGCTATCACCATGGGAACATGTCTGGGCTAGCATGCCAAAAGACAAGAAATATGGAGCAGCCAGGCTGCCCTAGTTGTCCCAACCTAGGAACAAAACAGATGACAGCCATCTGACCCTTCAGATCCATGAGTAAGCCTAGCCAAGACCAGCAGAGCCACCTAGCCAAAACCCAGCTGACTCCAGACAAATGAGTAATGCATGTATATTGTTTATTGTTATAAGGTTTTGTGACTGTTCATTAAATAAGTCACATAAATAACTGATTCATTTTCCATCAGAAAATTATGACTTTATTTTTTTCCTCTCTCCCACACCCCACCATAATATATTTTATTTACTTTAGTCTTTCTATTATATTCAGTTTCTTTGCTTTATTTTACATATTAATATTATTATGAAGTGCATATCACTGTGCTGGACAACACGGTTAATACAGAGACTTGTAAATGAAATAACTGTTTCTTAACACGGCGGTTCTCAATATTTTTATCCTGTCTTACTAAATGGATGATATTAATATGTGCAAGACACTCTCAAGAGCAAACTTAGAGTTATGCACAATTCCTGGTGCGATTTGCTTTCTCTTCCCATGTTTCCTATACCTAAGAAATTGCACTTGAATGCTAGTTAGTCAAAGCAGAGTTAAGAAGTATGAAATATATCACAGATGTCACCCCAAATCATTTCCATGTTGTTATTTTACCTACCATTGGTTATAAATTACTTGCAACTCATTTCACTGCTGATTGTTACAACCTGGGTTTTGATGTCCCAGATGAGAACTGACCTAGTGAAAGAGAATGCTGACATCCCAGGCATTAACTGCAATACAAAACAGATTGAAAAAAAGGCATACCAGAAACAAAATCAACAGACTGCTGTGGGACTCAGAAAGAAACAATACATTCCAACTGGGGCACATAGGGAGGTTTTTCAGAAGAGTTAACATCTGATCTAAACTCAGGGTTTTAACAGAGATTGAATCACTTCATTAGGAAGAGAGCACTCTTTGTCCCATCTTCTCCAAATGCAGATGTCCCCCAGTCTCTTTCACTGGGCTCACTGGAGGCTGAGATTTCAATCAGAGCAAAGAATTTGCCTGTTATTGCTACACCTTACTAAGGCTGGTAATGGGAAGGCAATACCTCCGAATCTGGAGCTCTGAGTCCAGTTTCCCTGATTGTTACTATGTCCAAAAGGATGTACAGGAATCAGTCTCCCTCACTTGCATTTCCAGACAAAAGAACAAGTCAGGCCGGACCCACCAGTCCTCTACCATCTGGTTAACACAGAACTGGGACAAACATAGCTTTCTTCTCCCTGGGCTAATGTTCTTTCCACTTTATTGGGTGTTTGATGATCTTTAGAACTCTCTTCTAACCTCAGCTTCTAAATCATGTTTTCTTATGAGTCTTGCTTGCCTGTCTAGAGGCAGGATTTATAGACACTATCTCTCCCACTCTGTCCTTTGAGGACCAAATAACAGGCGTCAAAGCTGCTTTTTACAGACAAAGGCCTTTGGGGTTTCCAGATTTTTTGGGCTTTTCTATTTTAAGAACAACTCTTCTTGCATTTCTTCCTCCCTTGCCTATCCTAGCAAAGTGTGATCTTTCAGCTTCACTCTAGTGCACCGTTTTCCCAGGTGGTTTCTCCATTATGTGATGGCACAGGAATGGGAAACAGCTCCCCACTGAAGGTTGGTCTCACAATGACAGCAATAAAGTGCTACAGAACAGTATTGTCGAAAGAAGAAGGCTTGGAAAAGTGCATTCTTTCATGTAGTTTGAAGAAAAAAATCTTCACTGGCAGATGGAGAAGGTGGATGGAGTCTTGGCTCCCCTCTAGGAAAATCGCAGTGCAGATTTTTAAAATTTAAGAGCAAAGCCGGGCCATCCTCTGCAGTTAACAGTTCTTTTGAGAAACAGCTGCCAGCTCACTGCTCAGCCCAATACAGACTGAATGCTTGATGAAAGGCTGTAATCCAGAGACTTAAGAATACCTTGTTGCCATCATGGCATTCCACAAAGCAGTGCTTTTAACCAAGGAACTCATGAACAGTGTGTTGTCTGATACACCAAGCCATAAAGTTGGGTGGCACTCCATCATGAGGTGCAAATGCTACATATGAGGCTCTCCATGAGCACGTAGCTCAGATTTTCATGGTTCCTACTTTTACTACATTCCCTCCTTTCTCTCAACCCATCTCTAAGGACTCATCAAGAGTTTCTTATGACTAGCTGTCCAAGAAAAAAATTGAGGCTTGCTTTGTAAGTGGTTTTGCATGATAAATGGGTAGCCTCTAAAGGTAGATGGCTATTACACCACAGCCTCACTTAGGGGTGGCCCAAAGGACTGCTATCCTGCCAGCAAGAGAAACCTGCCAACGGTGGGCCTGCTTTTTCATTTTTGTCTGAAAGGAGAGAGAATATGGAGGGAATCGTATCAATTCAAAGACAGGGACTAATGGTTTGGTTGGCTAGTCAGGATCTTGGAGGAAGACCACTTAATAATAAATGGCAAGGAGTTCTGGGGAAAAGTCTATGGGTAGATCTCCCAGAATAGGCAAAATATGAAAAGAGTTTTGTGTCTCAAAAAGGAGAAGCTTAAAAATCAGATTATGTATTCTGTGGCTATTGGTCAGCCTCTTTACTGAGCTACCCCTGTCCTTGCCCATTGGGCTAATAAACACAGTGGCCATGTCAGCAGGGATGGAGGTTGTGCAACTTGACTCAGCAACATGAACTTCCACTCACCAAGGCTACAGCCTCTCACCAGCTGTGCACCCACAGAGGCAGTAGCTACACAAAGACAACAGCTTTCTGTGGACATCTCCTTGAGCTCCCCTTCCTTTGTCTCAATGAAGTGGTAGGATGTGCTGGGCTTCTCATATTTCTTATTAAGCTCTAACTTCAGGAGCTTGCCAATGGGCATCAGGAAGACGTATTAATAATTATGTCTCCTATCCTTCAAACTTCACTTCCAGATGGTCACTTCCCCATCATGGGGCTACATTTGTATAAGGTCTAATTTTCATATTAAGTCCCCTTTTCCCATAATACTCATGGGGGCTCTGCTTTCTTGACTGCACCTTGGGTGATAAAACAGGATTAGGGGTTGGGCATGTGCATTTCATCCAATTGAAACCCATTAAGATTGCTAGCTTTTCACAAAATGACTTGTATTTGCAATTTCTCCATAGCCTGCCTAGAAAGTGAAGAGTAGGATGGAGAGGGATTTCTGTATAGAAAGAAAAGACTGAGAGGAATACCCCAAATCCAAAATAATATTAATTTCTTTTTTTATTGTTAGACTTATTGGGGTGACATCTGTTAGCAAGGATTACATAGGTGTCAGGCATACAATTCTACAGTGCATTGTCAGCTTGATATATAATAAGTTCACCATCTAATGTGACTTCTCTTTCCATCACCTTATATTTAGCTCCCCACCTCCCTCCTCTTTCACCCCCTCCCCCTTCTCCTATCCCCTCCCCACTTGTCCCCAAATAAACATTAAACTATTGTTTGTTGTTTGTTTGTTTGTTTGTCTTTGATGGTGCAACAGCATATGATTTATGCTTTTCTTTTTTTTCTAGTGCTATGTAATTTTCAATTTTTATAATAAACATACTTGATCTATTACTTAATTAGTGAAAAAATAATAAATTTGTTTTGAATAAAATCAAGGAATTTTTAAAGGACAGATAATTTGGTCACTTGTATACCCACATTAGGGCATAATACAAACCCATATGTTGAATAGAGTTGAATTAATAAGTTTGCACCCAGTATGTTTACATAACAAAGTTACTAAGTTCAGAAAACACCCAGATTTCAGTACCTCGACAATGAGTAAGACTAAATCAGTGTGATAGTGAGGCTTTTTCAAATACAAGAAGAGGTTTTCTAAGGCCAGGGTAGGGTGGTTTACTATAAGAACAAATAAAACATTAAAATTGCTGGAATTTTACATTGCCCCAAATTTCATAAAGTTAGAGTGTCCAGTGGGGCCTTTGGAGCCCACCCCTGACTTGAGATTCATCTGGCTCTGAAAGAACTCTTAAAAAGCTGAGAGAAAGTTATGGGTCATTACTCAAATACTTTGCTAACAGATAATTCAGCTTCTTCCTGTGCTTTTCATTCAGTGTGTGTGTGTGTGTGTGTGTGTGTGTGTGTGTGTGTGTGTGTGTGTGTGTGTGTGTGTGTGTGTGTCATTGTTAATAAAGAAAATTAAATAATTCATAAGCAAAAATGAAAAATCTATCTCATTCTTTGTATACACAAGTATTTTATCTTCTAGGCAATGGAAACTAAGTGGAGTTTGAAGCCGGGATGTGAACTGTTCAAGTATGAGGTTGATGATATTAATGATAAAACACCCTGGAAACAGTGAAAAGTCACAGAGACAGAAAAGCCAACTAGGATGCTAGAGAAGCCATCCAGGCAAGAAATAACAGTGAATGGACTCAAGAAAAGAGCAAGAGGAACAAAAAATTATGTTGCAGAAACTAATTAAAGTATCACATTAGCATAGTTAGAAGTATATTTGTTTAACTTTAATTAAAAAAAAACACATTTTTATGGCAAAGATCAAAAAATATTTATCTTACTTTTAGCCAAACAAAATGTGGGATTTACAATCTTATAGATTTGTTTTTTTTTTTAAACAACCATTTGTTTAGCTCATGGATCTTTGGATCAACTGGACTGTTCTTCCAATCTGGACTGGCTTGGACATCTTCTATGGGGTTTCCTCATGAATCGGTGGTGGAATGGTGGACAGCTGGCTGATATAGGATGGACCCATTCACATGTGTAGTGGTCACCAGATTGTCAGCCTGATCAATAGAAGCAACTGGGTAACATGCTTCTAATCACTGAGCTGCTAACGCAGGCTTCTTCATTTGGTGGCAGTCATAGTTTTCAAAAGCAGCAAGAGAAGCCAAGGCCTAATGCACAAACATTTTTCAATCTTCCACTTGCATCAAGTTTGTGAATGTCCCACTGGTTAATACAGATTTCTTCCTGTCTCTCTGAAGGAGCAACCTGTGATTGCTACACCTGAATGGGAAAAAGCACTGATCACCATAGACAGGTTGTGCTACAGTAATAATTAACCCCAAAATCTCAGCAGCTTAAAACCACACACCACATGTTCACCATTGCCTGCTTAAAGCACTGTTCTGTAGCAGCCTGGCTCCAGGATCAAGCTGAATGAGCAGCCACCATGTGCCACCCATTGTCTTTCATTGAGGTAGAGAGGGAAAGAGAAAGTGGCCAATCATATACCAGCTTTTAATGCATCTGTCTGGAATTTTCATTTCATGAAATTTCATTGGCCAAAGTAAATCACATAGCCTCACCCAACTTTCAGGAATTAGAGAAGTACAGACCTATTATATGCCTAGTCAGAACCAAACACCATTCTGTGAACAATGCTAATGTCTACCCCACTGCTTATGGCTTCATTGTTAGCAGTGTTATCTTGGCTGCCTTAAATCTCACGAACTACTCAGATATCAGGACGAGTGTTCTAAAGTAAGACCCCCACCTGCAACAGCAAGAAGTGATGCTATTAATTCCCACAAGGTTAGGTAGGAAGCCCTGAGGTCTTAGCTATTTATAGTTGCAAACACCCAAGGCATATCCTGACAGATTATGGATGTGCGGTACAGGAATAGTTTTAGTAGAATTTCCGTTCTGGTTTCTGTCTTGTCAGGAATCTCCCCTGCAGTCTGCCTAGGGCCTCCCAAGCCATATCCAGAGCTTGTTCTTCTCTTCTGCCCTGCTGTGCACAGTGACTATTAAGCAGCTGTCCTCTCCCACTGTGAGGAGGGCTGTGCGTCCACAAGGCATTGTTAGTGCAGCAGCATATGCTGGTGGAGCACTCGGGAAGCAGGCTGAATGGAAAACAGAGGGACTTAATTGAATTAGAAGCATACACTCTGGATATTCTAATCTACAGTTTTTACAGCCCTCTCTCTGTTTGCCAGAGAAAATCTGACCATTTTCACGTGGTCTGATAGCATTTGGGATTTACTCTCCGTACCTCCTAAATCTAGTAGCAGGTTCTTATCTTTTGGCATCCTCATACTCTATAAAACAAAGAAAATACAATATTTAGCAATAGTTCTGTAGTCCTCGCCAGAAGTAGACAAAGGAAGTAATGCTGACAATGAATGAGGGCCTCAGGACATCCCACACGCTGGGCCCTGAGCAAGGGGCCTCACCCTTCCCTGAGAAGAAGAAACCAGGTTGCTGGTTAAAGTACGGATTACCCAGCCTATCCTGGGAAAGGTACAAATAGGAAGGTCGAGATAAGGCCCAAGAATCTGATTTTAGAAACACTTGAGGGGAGTCTTATTGTCCAGCAAGTTTGGGAAACACAGGACAGGCTTCCTTTCCTCTTGGATGTTTTTCAACTTCACCAAAAACAGCTGCAAGGTTGGAAACCTTTCTCAAATAACCTCAACCCAATTTGCTCTCCCTTATTGTTATTTTTTTTCAACCTCTATGTATATAATATTTAGTGTACTTTCATATGCTTTTTAGAGTATTGGACTATTGTTTCCAACTGTCTCACTATCTATATTTAATTTTTCCCTGAAAATATAAAGTTCCTAAGGTCAAAGCTAGTGATTCTATGTTGTTTTGTCTTCTTTCGCCTCATCCTACATCTAGTACCATCTTTCTGTCTTATCTATCATCTATCATCTATCTATCGTCTATCTATCTATCATCTACCTATAACTATCTTTCTGTCTATCTATCTTTTCCCCCATTAGAATGTAAACTCCACTAGAGCATGGAATTTGCCTTCTCCACAGCATCTAGGACTGTGCCAAACACATATTAGGTACTTTGAATAAATGAGTCTTAAATTATGGGTGAAATTAAAAAGGAAACTTGAAAAGTCTGAGACATTACAAAGTTTACAAGGTTACTTGCTGTCTTCACTGTGTTTATCAATATAATCATTCCCCAGATTCTCCCTTTTTGCTCTCTCTTTTTTTGCCAGCCCACAATCTATTCCTCTTCATTTTATTCACAGAAGCCTGATTCTCCTTCCAGGAACCATCTGAGTCCCTGAGTTGAGGTGAGATTGACCCAGACCTGACCAATTAGCATTATTTCTTTGCCTCAAGGCTTGTGGAAGGAGTGGCTATATGACTCCTGTTTGCTGAAACTTCAGGAAACACTGGCTCTTGCACTGCTGATGCTCTTTCCTGGAGACTACTAGAATAACTTAGAGTTCTGGGGGCTTTTATGTGGAAGGGGCCTCCCTGAGATTGAAACCAACACAGAGGAGAACAGGATGAAGTGCTGACCGGAGAAGGAGACAGGCATGGAAAGCATCATGGAGATCTAGAACAGACTATAGACACACTTGCTTTTCAACATCATGCAGGCATCCTGCACGATACGGCACGTGAGATGCAGCCATCGCAGCCAGGGCATGCTGGGGAAAGAAGAAGAGAGCATTTTGTGCAGAGGACATGCTGCCCAGGTGCTCCCCACCTCACACACATGGACAGGCTAACCCTCTGTCATCCTTTGCCAGTATCATTCATAGGCTGTCCTAAACACCCTTCCATGCTCCTTACACTCTGCACTCCAGTTACCATGCTCTCTGCAATAGACTTGTTTTCAATTTGGTATGAGAGCTGAAATTTGAGGACCAGGACTGGATTTTTCACATGCTGTATCCTCGTACCTAGCACAGTGCTCGGAGGTGCTCTGTGCTCAATCATGTTGGTGACACGATTTAGGGTGTGCATATAGAGGATTATACAGTTCAGCTCTCGAGTTTTCAGACCTGAAAATACAAAGGACATGCCTCCACCAAAAATTAGAGCTACTAATGGAAAAATGCTTCTTGCTATCTCATCATTGCTGGGGCAGAGAAGAACTATGAATTTAGGTGGTTTAACTCCCCTCCCTCTCTGCACAGCCTCTGGCCAGTTTGTGAGCAGACATGCCACTGAGAATCAGACAGCAGCCCACGTTCCTGCCAGCTGGGCCCTTTCTCCACAGACCTCTAAGAGGCTGGGAGATTTAGGGGGTGACAGAGAGCCAGGTCCTCTGCTCGGCTCACTGGAGGGTGCCAGAGGCATCTTGAAAGACCCATTGCACACTGTGAAAAATGGAAGGAGACTATTTCAGCCCCCAAAGGGAGGGGAAAAGAGAGTAAGAGAGATAGTGAATAGAGATTTTTTATTTTATTTTTGGCATCTACCCCGAAGGTAACTGACAGCAGCCATCCCTCTGTGAATTGTGGATCCCACTAATATCAATGCAGGCTGAGGCACCTGGCCCCTTTGTTTCTTTCCTTTCTTTTGTTTTCTCATGTAATAACACTTTTCTCCAATTCTTACAAAAGTTTGGTAAAAATAGCTGTTTACATTTGAGAAACATTTTGAAGAAACCAATCAAAAAGACACTTTCTCACATCTTGCCTGTTGTGAAAAATGCTACAATGAACGTGGGAGCACAGATATGTCCTGGAGGTGCTGATTTCATTTACTTTGGATATATACCCAGAAATGAGATTGTTGGATCATATGGTAGCTCTGTTTTTAATTTTTCATAACAGCTGCACCAACTTACATTTCCACCAACAGCATGCAAGTTTCCCTATGTGTTCATTAACAGACGAGTAGCCCAAAAGCATGCACGCATGCGCGTGCACACACACACACACACACACACACACACACACGTACACACACTGAAATGTTATGCTGTCACTAAATAAGAAGGTACTACCATTTGTGACAACATGGATGAAACTGGAGAACATTAGACTAAGTGAAATTAGACACACACACACACACACACACACGCACTTCATGATCTTACTTATATTTAAAATCTAAAAAAGTTTAACTCACAGACCCAGAAAGAAGAATAGTGGTTAAAGGGGCTGGGGTTGGGGGGAGGGGGGAGGGGGGAGGCGGTGAGAAAAATGGGGACAGGTTGGTCAAAGGGCACAAAGTTTCAGTTGTGTAGACTAAACAACTCAAGAGATCTAGTGTACACCATAGTGATTATAGCTAATAATTCTGTATTGAATTCTGAAAATTTGCTAAGAAAATAAATCTCAGATGCTTCCACCACACACCTAATAATGCTAATTACATGAAGAGATGGATATGTTAATTGGCTGACTATAGTAATCATTTTATTATGTATATGTATATCAAAACATCACGTTGTACACCCTAAAAATATGTCATTTTCATTAAAGAGAAAAGGCCACTTTTCCTCAATAACCAATTCCTATTACTGAACAGGATTTCTACCAGATCTTTCTTCCTAAGGGAGAGGATTATGCTATATACTACTTCACAGAAACCCTGCCTTCAAATTATCACATTACCTCATATCTTCTCTTGGCTTCGCTACCTTTTCTTCTTTGAACTTATGTTGAAATCATGTCCAAAGTATGGATAACAAGTTACAAGCAGGATTGTTGTCATGAAACAATATAAATGCCAGTGAAAACAATTCAAGCAATTGGATGAACACTTCTTTTCTCTCAGCAAATATTTTGATGAACGAGATGACTTCTTGGATCAGCAGCTCTCTCACACTCTTTGTATTAGCTGCTCAGCTCTACTAGGCTCCCTTGTTTTTATTGCCTGTCTTGAGGGCAAATTCTAATCAAAGTTTATACACAGTCAATCAAGATGAAAGAAGATTCGTAGGATATGGATAAAGCCAAATGCTACAATGCTAAAGAAAGAAGTAGCACTTGTGCAAATGCAGATAGTGATCTGCTCCTCTGATCCAGCTCCTCAGGAAGGGAAGGTGAAAAGGATTCCAGGTGTGCCCAGCCATTAAATACCCAATGTGTTACTCCCTTTCCTGCTAAATATGCTTACAAAAATACAAGCAAATCTCCAGGGGGCACTCTCATGCATTTTATGAATATTAATTTCTAATCACTGATATGATGTTAACAATGGTTTCTATTAAAACAAGTTTTGGCAACAGTGCCACCCATTTGTTTGATACCTCTGGGCATTTCCCTCTCATGACAGTGATGAAAAAGAATCTCATACCTTCCTTGATATTTTGAGGTAATTATTACCAGTAGCCATAACACAAACTGAATTGGCTTCAATGGCAATGCCATTAATTGTGACAATCTGATATTTGCTACTATTTGATCTCAAGCACAAGAATACTCCTTTATATGGCTACTGTTATAACTTAATGAACAGTTTACAAAGTGGCATTGGCAATGGTTGAGTTTTGTATTCCAGAGGCACATAGACTACAGCCAGGCGTGACCTCTGAAAATAAGTGGCCAGTTTAGGTAACACCCTCAAGTTTACTGACTGAGTAAAAACAATTAGAAGTTACTGCTATTCTTGTTTTATATCATTTTTATCTCCCTTTCCTTTGATTACAAAACTTTTTCCTCAAATATTTTAGCAAGGAGCATTGGCTATAGTTCGTACCTCACAATGAAGAAATACAAGCATCAATGATAAACTGTAAATTTATCCTATCTTATATCATTTTCTATTTTCAGATTTCCTTGGTATCGATGATGACAATCATTAGTGTTAGGCAATTATATATCATAACATTAATCCTCACAAAACATGATTGAGTAGATATAACTGTATCTGTGTAATAGAGGAGGGCATAGAAAAGAAGTTTAGCAAAAGGTTGCAAACGGGGGATGTGCTGGATGGAGCTGACTTGCACCAACCTGCAAGAGGTAATGGTGCACGTCTCTCCCAGCTCGGCATTCAGTGACATCACACGGTAACTTGAAATTGGTCCCCATGAAAATGTTTACACCATGGAAATTAGCAAATGTTGCAAATCAGTATGCCCCTTTCCCCTGAAAACTGATCATTAAACATTTACCTGTAGTGCACAGGTAAAACCAGTAAGTAGCTGAGTCAAGATTTAGACTCTATCCTGTCTGACTCCAAACTGGCTGGAAACCTCTGGCCAAAAAGTTAGAAGACCTTGGTTGTAGTTCTAGCTTTGCCATGGAATTGCATGGCACTAAGCAAATTTCTTTGTGTGTCAATCCTGCATTTTATCATCTAAAGCATTCAGCTCTTGAATCTCTAAATAATAAATAAAAGTATTGAAAGGCATGATCAATATATTTTTATTTGATAAGAACAAGCCTTCTGAACTTTGATGATCAATCACCACCTCCCACCACCGTGCTCAGTTAGTAGAATCCTCCCCACCCCTCATTCTCTCATTCCTGCCCCCTGACCCCTGCGGGAAGCTTCCCCAAGAAGTTCAGAAACAGACTCTATCACAAAGACTCCTGTTTGAATGACTGGTTATCAAAGTGCTCCTCAAGAAACCATGGGAAGCAGGATAGCAATGGGAAAGAAGCAAAGCAAAGGTGCGATTTCAGGAGAAATGCCGTAGAAACTCAGCAACACGCCTTACATGACAGTTTGGCCTCAGATCAAGAGAGCTGGGCTTCTGTGTCCCACTGTCCCCTAGCACACAGCCACTGGCTATGGAGGAGGGGAGTTAACACACTCCCAAGCACTTGAACGGCGCTGCATGGGGTGAGGGGTGGGGACTGGCTCTCGTGGCCACCTCTGAAAGGCACAGGTGCCAGTCATTAGCAGCAAAGACTGGAGAAGAGGGGAGATGGGTGCTCAGAGCTGTGAGATAGGATGCACCAACAGGGACCACTGTATGTTCACAAACTGCATTGCTGAGAAGTGTGCTCATCCAGGCTAGCCGAAGGTCCTGCAGCTCTTCTCAGAAAACCCAGCATGAGTTCTCTACTCTGCTACTGATTTCAGGAGAACATGTTAGTGAATGACGACAGCACTTTGGAAAACCGGAAAATAAGAAAAGAGGACCTCTGGACAAAGACAACCAGCCCTATTCCGGAGAGAGAGATGGACAGAGACAGAGAAAGGTCACCCATGGTGGACACTATAGCCTGTGCTGAGCTGGCTCTGAAGGAAGAAGTAATCACTAGGGGAGGAAACAATGTGCCCACCCCCCAACCACAGTGTTTTAATTTGGAGCTTTTTGTGTTTTGACACGTCATGGATACTCCACTCTTCCCTCACCCCACGTAAGAGAAGTACCTGGCCAGGACATTTCAATATAAGGGTTTTCATATCACTCTTTAAGTTTGTTCAGCAAAGAGGACATGACAGGTTTCTGGATCAGCATTTAGGCTAAGTATAAAGCAAAACTACAAAGAGTGATAAATAATATATATATTGACGGTGAATGCTGCTGCCTAGTGCCAGCCAATGGAAAGGCGAGGATCTTTGATGAGGGAGGCAGCATGTTGAACCTTAGTGACAGCGTTAGTGATGCCGTCAGTTGTAAGCAGGTGTGTTTTAAAGTGTGCTGTAAATCAGAGATCATGAACAATGCATTAACACACATTTCTGTCAAATAAAAACATTACAGTGTGTCTTCATCCACCTTATTCACTGGATATGGCACTGTGAGACTTCCCGCTCTTCTCCAAACTCAAAATGACCATGAAAGGTCAACGTTTTGAATCGATTCAGGACATCGAGGCAGCCACGACAGCACAACTAAAGACACTCACAAAAGAGGACTTTCAGAACTGCTTCGGAAAGTGGCCAGAATGATGGGGTAAGTGTGTTTCGTGCCAGGGGGCTAAATGGCAATGTGTCTTTCACTGTAATCATCTTTTTTATTTAAATGTTCACTGTATCTTTTAATCACACCTCATATTTATTCAATCACCTTAACTCATTCTTGCCTCAGGAAATCATGACACATCGAGGAGTCTCTTTATATTTCTTTGTAGTTTCCACGAAATCCTAATGTGCTGCAGCATTCGAAGTGTTTCCCCTTCTGAAAATGTCAACAAATAATATAGTAATTATTACCCCATTGTATCCACTGGGAAACTGAGGCACAAATTAAGTGGCAAATCCTTTAAAGAAGCTCTACCACCTCCTATTTTAAAATAATGCCTCATTGCATGGAGAGCATTGAATATGAATAGTTTGAGACATTACGTAGTTTTGCATCTAAACAGCCACACCCCACAGTGCTCACGGGATTTTTGGTGTTTTGGTTTTTATCTCCTACATCATGCAAGCCCAATGTGTTAAAAATTAATTTTCCTTCTTGCTTTTTTTATTTTAAAATGTAATCCTAGGTGTCTTGGGAAACAGAATATCCTGGTATGAAATAGTTAATAACATTTTTAATAATCATTACTCATAAAATCTCAAGTGGCTTTGGTGGGCATCTGGTTGTCATTAAGACGATTGAATTTATCTGACAAGTCATTTTGCTTAATTAGGTAGCTAACAGGCAGGGCCTTTCTTACTGAAAAAGCATTCAAATCATCAGCAAAAGCCTAAAGAAGTCCTTGATTGGACCGTTTTGTCATTGTTTTACTAAGTATCATTAAATTCCCACTTGCAACATTCCCTAGGAGTTAATTCAAGTTCCAGGATCCTATATAAAGCTCGTATAACCAGCTAGCCAACTTAAATTGAGGGCAACTTAACTAAAAATAATAAGGTGAATCAATATCTCAGGTCCTACTACTTTACATAGAGGAAGTCATGCTTTCCTACATGATTCTGGCTTTATGAGTAAGTATGTTCAATTGCTTACATCTCCAAGTCTAAACCTTAGCACAAGTCTGGCCTAACAATGTAAAAATGCCCAATTAGCAAGTTCCAAGTCATCCCTAGGTACCAGAGGGGCTTTCAGAGATTACAACAGATGTTTTAATTGGACAAACACCAACTGTTCTTTCATGCAGAAAGGAATAAGCTACAATTCAGTGTTATGTTCATTTTTCATATACATCAAAAAGAAAAAGACAGACTGTAACATCCTAGTCTCAATGTTTTAAAAAAAAAAAAGTCATCTAAGCTTTTTAAAAAGGGATTAATCCTAGAGCAAATGAGCAAGGTAACTAATTAGTTTAAGTGGAAAATGCTAGGGCAAATATCTGGAGTGGAGTATCTCATTTCACCAATGCTTGGGCTTCTGACACTTTCATAGGCAGTTCAAGCCCTTCTCTTCTAGTAATGCCCTTCTACCTTATCCCTGAATAGGAAGCTGAATTCTAGTCTTTAAATTAAAATATTCTTCAAGAATTCTTTGGAGGCTATCTGTAGCTCGTTGGTCTAACAACTGTATCAGGAAGGAAGAAACAGTAATCATTGGATCCCATGAACCTCTACTTGCAGTAGTCAAGGAACGGAAGATACACTGAGCTGTGTGGCCAGGCAACTGGACTTGGAAACACCATCTGGCAGAAAACAACCAGACCATCAAGGAGAGTCAGCCTCAGGGACCTTCTAAATCACAGAAATGGCTGCACATGTGTGCGTACACTCGCTATCTACAATGAAAAAATTCCAGAGTTTTTCTAACCCACTAACGCTTGCTTACAGTGAAGGAAGGTGCTATAACCTGCACCTTAGACAGATTACATCTTAAAATCTGTGACTTGCTGAAGTCATAAACCATCTGGTCTGTCCTGACATTGAACTAGCTTACACAAGCTACCTTGTCCTCTACATAAGCTGAATTATTTTGGTTTTAATTTCAATATTTCCCTCATCATTTTTCCCCTTCCCACAAAGTTGACTGGAATTTTGCTGACATCAAATTTTAAATCCATTCTATGTAATTAATAGGTAAAATAGGAGATTGTCATACATTTTTACCAATTCATTATAATATCATTTATTTTTAATGGCAGGTAGATTAGATAACAGCATAGGCTTTGTCATACGATAATTTTATTATTAATAATAGAGAAGGAACCACACAACTCATGGGTCTTGTGTTCAAAATATTGTCTGTATGTTAGTCCTTAATCAGCACCTCCAAGTAGTTTGGGCTATTAGCCATAGTCTTTCTTTCATACTGCCACCAACTACTTGAGCATTTGGGAAGGTTGGGAGTTTTGGGTCTTCAGGTTTCTTGATCTATAAAACATGGGGTTGGAATCCATGTCTTGCTGCAAGATCTATTTTTTATTGACCGTCGTCTATAATAATCTAGAAAGCTCCCTGTAGCAGAAGGTGATTTTAAGTGAAAAGTTAAAAAGAGAAATTTGGTAACAATGCGAAACACCAACCACAGAAGGGTGATTATGAAGTGTGATAAAGAGAAATAATCATCACAAACACCATTTACTGAGCACCTCCCTCAGGCGATGATGTCTGCTTAGGGCTTCCATGGGCTTTGCTGGTATATGGAGCCAACAGGCTATTATTTAAAACCCGTATCAACTTTCACCACTTCTGCCTGCTTAGATGGGTGGCTTACGTCAGACCACAGGAAGTGGGGGGATCTGTCTCCTCCTGCTTTCCTCTTTCAGAGACTGGTGAGGAGGGGAAAGATTGACATTTTAGTCTCCTCCGGAGTTGCAAAGATAAGACTGGCTTAGAGGTATTAATGAATTATTGAAATTCAAAGCCTCCATTCAAGGGGAAGGAAAAATAATAAGCTAAAATGAAGTTTCTTTCCAAAGAATCCAAGTTTGGGGGACTCAGAAAAATAGAGGGAAAGGGTGATATAGGGAGCATATAGAGCCAGAGTTCACCAAGCAGTGTCGATATGTAAAGCCTCCTCATTTCCCAACATGCTAGCTGAAGGGCTCAAGTTCTACAAATCAGAATGGAGTCAGTGTAGAAGACAGTATAGAGAACATAATAAATGAGTGAGATTCAGCAGGAACTAACCCCCAGACATAGAACTGACATAGCATAGTGGTATCCCATGGAGCTCCCAAGAATCTTGAAAAAGGCTTTGCCCTTTCATATAATGAAGAATGAAAATATAGTACTTGTTTTTAAATCTAAAAATAAAAGACCTCAACCAACCTGGAGCTACTTCATCATCAAATCTTACAGCATTCTTACATAATAAATTATATATTATCATCCTTCTCTTATATCTTTCTATTCCACAGTGGTCTAAGTAAGAGACTAACACTGTGGTTCAGAAAGAAAAACAAAAAGGGTTTGGAGGGTTTAATTGTTTATTATGGTGTCAACAAAAAGGCACAATCTTGGGGAAGTAGATAGGATAAATATTTGGGAGACAGATGATATAATGATGGTGCCCAGCATTGATTTTCCAAATTAAGGAAGGTTAATGGAAGTAGGATGGGATACTCTATCCTCACCTAAATGGGAATTAGAGAGTAGACTTTTAGATTACTATTTTTAAGGTGTTTCTCACTCCTATGACTGCCTGACCTGAGCAACACAATTCCATCTGTGGTACCTGGATACAAAGTACCTGTGGCCTATCTGTTGTTCGTGCCACAGTTCCCACAAATACCTGGGGATGAGGAGTTTTTGGATGATATAAAATAAAAACAATACTCAAAAATAGAAACTTTGCCCCCAAAATATTTTAGTAATCTTTTTTTTAACTTACACTGCTTTTGTACAAAATTTAAAAACAAAGTAAATTAACCCTTTCAGAGGATTCAGCATGCATAAAATGAATTTTCTCTTCCATGGCATCAGTACTAAATGTTATCTTGCTGCCTTTCTATTTATTATATTTTATATGGAGGATCAAACCAAACCTTGCACTTAGTACCTCAAGGTGGTCAATCATAGTGTCAATTATACCATAAAAGGTTTTGTGTTTATAACACTCTTCACTACATACAGGGATGAAAATACTGACAGAATGGGAAAAGATTCATCTGGGCCTTCATACATTTCTGCCTTTTTTTTCTTGTTGGGAGTATCTGTAAGAATTCAGGAAGAATTCTGCGCCCTTGGCATGGAATAAAACTAACCAACCCATTAAGAACTCAAAGCTGGCACTTAGCATTAATGACTCTTATCTACTGAGTTAACAACTTTCTAAGGTCAAAGAACATCTGATGAGGCAGAGTTGATGACTAAAAACTACATAATCTTATAAAAAGAAATAGGCAAAATAAAACTAATTTTATTTATGCTAAAATTTTAGAATTATAGATTAAATAAAGTGGGGTTTTTTTTAACCATAAAAGTATTAGAAGTTTATCACAGGAAATTTGAGAAGAAAACTTTTTTAAAAAGTAAAACCATTTATTTTTAAATAACATTCTGGTACATTTTTCTGTGTTTTTCATATATCTGAATTTTTTTTAGTTGAGGTAATATTGGTTTGTAACATTAAGTAAGTTTCAGGTATACAACATTAAAATTCAGTATCTGTTGACATTATAGTATGCTCACCACCCAAAGTCTAGTTTTCATCATCATCCGACCCTACCTATTTCACCATCTCTCCATCTCCCTTCCCACAGATCTGCTGTCCTTATCTGAGTTTGGTTTTGTTTTATGTTCTTTTCCTTCCTTCTTCTATTCCTTCTTCCCGCCCTCCCTCCTTTTCTTCCTCTCTCCCTCCCTTCCTCCCTCCTTTCCTTTCTCCCTCTCTTTCTTCCTTTCTTTCCTTTTCTCTTGCTTTCTCTCTCTTCCCCTCCCTCCCTCCCTTGTTTCTTTTATATTCCACATATAAGTGAAATTATATGGTCCTTTCCTTTCTGACTTATTTCACTTAGCATAACAGCCTCAAAGTCCATACATTCATGTTGTCACAAATGGAAATACTTCATCTTTTTTATGGCCGAGTAGTATATTGTATGTACAAGTATATAACACATCTGTATTCATTCATCCATCAATGACACTTAGGTTGTTTCCATATATGTAATTGAGTACACTGTTAACATATCATTTAAAATAGTGATGTTATCAACTCTGCAGGCTGGGTTCAATTCCCAGCCAGGGAACTACCCACATAAAAAAAAAAAAAGTAAAATAGTCATGTTATAAGCTCTTTCAAAAGCTTATTTTAAATGACAAAGTAAATTCCTTATTGTGCAGGTAAACCATGATTTATGTAAATGACCTACATTGAATACTTAAGCTATTTTAATTATTTTTATTGAGTAACACTGTGATAACATGGAGTAAGATTTAATAGTAGTACCACATGTAAAATCCAATTTTTTAACATGGTAATAAAAATTACTTAATGTAGTTATAGTGCTTTTTTTCACAAATATATTGGGAGGAAAGCAAGTATAAATGGTACTACTTTCGAGGCATGGTAACTATACCATTTTGAATATGTACGTTTGTGCTTCTATATGAACCTAGTCAGAACTAAAATGGTATTCCCTGTGCTATAAACAATAGAGGTGACCCAGGGGTGAGAGGAGACTGCAGCTCCAACATCACACTGCTATTCCTGGCATCTGCTTGTAAATCATCTCTTCTTCTCTTGTGGCCATTCTAACTTTACTGGTTCCAACTAGATTCTAGTACAGCTACTATGAGTATGGTCCAGATACTTGTTTCTTTTGGCCTGCCCAGTTCTTATTGAAAGGTCACTTGGGGAGCTGTGAGAGTTAATTTTATTTTTCTCATATACTACAAAATCTTTTTCAGATTTCATTTTTCCTTTCTCACATTATTTATATTTTCTCATGCAACGTTCGGGTTGATAGTATATTTCTCACCCAACCCTTCCAACATAGTTTCAGGTGTTTCATTTTCTTCCTCTCAGATCGTTATGTCAATCTTTTAATAGACTAACTATGAAGGTCTTTACCTTGCTACTGACTCCCCCAGGTCTCAGAAGTCTCCTTGAATCTCAGAAGGGAATCTGACAGTTAGAATTTAGAAAATCAGCTATTAAAGGCATGAGGCCAAAAGCCTTGCCCTAGTGCTGAAATGTTGTTCTGCTAATGTGTATCTCATGCCTAGTATTTCTTATTAATAAGGCACTAAATAAGGCAATCCAGTGTTTCCATTGCCAAAAGAAAACATCTCTCTTTTAATTAATCAATGTAAGTGGGCTTTTACTGGAAAATAGAAGGGAAGTGTTTCTAGAACTCAAGATATAATGTTACATCAGGGAATACCATGCTGTTCTTTTTTATCTTAAAGTGGAAAATTTTTAAAAATGCAGAGACGCTAGGTCTGGACTGGCTGAGAGAGGGTTCACAAATTATTGGGGAATAGATACTTTTTTGTAAACTCAGGACACTGTTTCCCAGTTCACTTTCACTACAGCTCATTTGCATTTAATCTGGTGGGAGCTCACATCAAGCAAATTATTCAGATGGAGCAATTTATGAAATAAGACATAACTTACAATCAAACTCCATTTCTTCCCTATTTCTATTTATCTTTCCCTTGTGGACCCATGTAATTATCACTCAGTCAGGGACCAACATAGTCATAAATATTGATCAAAACAGAAACACCACAAGATTACTGCTTGGCTTGGCTTAACTTCAACTTACTTCTCCTTAGTGTCTTTCCTGACATAAAGGTTAACTCTTCTTTCATTTCTCAGTTCCTTTTTGCTTCAGTTTTTCTCTCAAGACATTCTAATTTCAAATTGATCCAATTTGATTGATCCAAGGCCACCTAATCTCTCCTCCAATATCACATAATCTATAGTTTAATGTAGGCATTTATACACTCTTACTCAGTATTTAAACTGAAAAAGCTAATTTAATTAACAAAATCAGAAGAAGCTAGTCTTCAAAATGCAGCCTAAGCACAAGTATTTTTCACTTCTCTTCTCTGTAAATCCATAACAGAAACTCTACAAGTGACAGGAACCAATATGGAGAAGTCTGCAGAAAAGAGCCTGAAGACATTCTAAGAATATGGGACCTCTAGGAATGTGATTGGCATCAGATTTTCCATCAGAATAAATATATGTTAAAAGACAATGATTCTATCCTTACAACTTTGAAGATAAAATTATTTAAAACCTGTAATTTTAAACCTGGACAATTTTTCAATATACTGTGAGGACAAAATGAAGTTATTTTCAGTAAAAAAAAAAACCGTCTGAAATTGTTACTTCATTGGAATCCTTTTGGAAGAAAACACTAAGAGTTGTTGAACTCTCTAGGAACATGAGTATAAACATAATAAAACGAGAGGGGATAAAGAAGCAACTGAAATATCCCACAAGAGAAAGCTCAAGAGGTGTCATGGGGACAATCAGTCCAAATGAAAGCAGAAACAGACAAAATCACCAAAGGTTGGATTTAATGAACGGTTCAGATTTTATTTAGAAGGTTTTTAAAAAATATTTTTAAATATTATTGAGGTATAATTAATTTACAAAAATTTGCACATATTTGATGTATACATCTTGATGGCTTTGGACTATGCATAAATCCATGATTCCACCACCACAAGCAAGGTAATAAATACAACCAACACCTCCCACCTTCAAAAAAAATTTCCTTTTTTCCCTTGCTTTTTTTTCCCATTAAGAATACCTAGCCAGAGATCTACCCACCTAACAAATTCCTAAGTGTGCATCATCGTGTTAATTATAGTCATTATGTTGTTTAGCAGATTTTTAGAACTCATTCATCTTGTATGACTAACTGTAACTTTACATCCATTAACCAACGACATCCCATCTTTCCCTCCTCATTCCCTGGGAACCACCAATCTATTCTCAGCTTCTTAAAGTACGACCACTTTAGATACCTCAAGTAAGTGGAATCAGGCAGGCAGTATTTGTCCTTCTGTGGCTGACATATTTCATTTAGTAAATGTCTTCCATGTCCATCCATGTTGTCTCAAGTGGTAGGATTTTCTCTTTTGAAACCTTTTTTTTTCAGCCACTGACCCTTTAGTTGATTGGGTGAGATTTCCCTTAAATGCAATTCTCGGGGGTGTTTTGATGACTTAGGTTCTTTCTCTCTACTGCCTTGTTCTGAAATACTTTGTCATGGCAGTTTTGCCACAGCAGGGCCAAGGGCAGGACATGAGTTCAGGCAAATAGAAAAGCCAGTAAACACCATCAATGGGAAGCCTATTTATTTATTTCTTTATAAAATGGTAAGACTGAAAGCCGGGGCAAGATAAGGGCAAGAAAAGAGCAAATATTAGACTTTCATACAGGAAACAAATTCCCTGAAAATCAACTATTCAATGATTTGAATATTTGGCAAATTAAGCAGGGCATTAGATCAGTAGTCCATTGACTCCAGTTGAAATATATGCAAGGAAACAGAAAGCATTTTAAGTAAATACAAAATGAATAAGAAATGAAGTTATTAGGGATATGATGACAAATGTGTATGTATCATCTTCACAGAAAAAAAAATCAAAGCAATCAGAAACTCCAGGGGAGGCAAATGCTATATAAAATATTACGGAGCCAATATGAATCTGAAATTCAGCATGATTTTGAACAATATTTATAGGAAAGAAAATCATTTGAACTTCACATGAGGAATATTCTCATGTTGACTGGCATGAGTTGGTGGATGGGGTGGCACTGAAACCATCCATCAGAGAAGGATAGTTTATCACAGCATACTGTTAAAAAACGCAAAAAGCAAAGAGAGTGAGCTTCAAGTACGATCAGGACATGCCTCCACTTTTCTGTAATACTTGTTGCCTTTCCTTTCCCTCCCTGCTGAGCATTCAGGCTGGCTTCCTCCTCAATTGCATGATGATGGCTCCTATCAACACAACCTCATGCTTTCTGTTCCTAAATGGGTAAGAGAGGTCATTAACTTTGGGACCTACTACAATGGGGAAACTTGCTGTGTGTCTGACTTAAGAAGTCTCTTCATTTGACAATAAATTCAGCAGTCTGTTCAACAGGTTTTCCTTCTGGGCCAGCTCCTTTACTTCCTCTGACAGCCCAGATCATATTGCAGAGAGTCTATGTTCTTCCTTTTATCCAGACATATTCCCTTGAAGTCTAAGTCTTCCAACAATCAATGACCTCGCTGGACTGTCCCTGAACCAGTCCTCATGAGCAGGATTTCATGTGCTGACTGGTTCTTGCATGGATGGTCTGAAGAAAAGAGAAGTTACTTCGACAAGATCAATTCTATTTGATCCACAAGCTTCTATGCCACAGGGGAAGAGCACCATGGGTTTAGGGGAGGTAAACATGACATTCAACATATTCTATTACTTTTATAGCTTTTCAAACTTTGTAAAAAGATTTCCCCTTACCTTCAGGGTTTAAAAACTGCACTGGGCAGTACAGTAGCCACTACTATGTATGGTTATTTATATTTACATTTTAATTTATTATAATTATATCCAATTAAAACTGGTTTCTCATTTGAGTTAGCCATATTTCAAGTGCCTAATAGTCACACATGGCTAACAGGTGTACCACATAAGACAACACAGATTATAGAAATGCCCACCATCACAGAAATCTCCTGTGGACAGCACTAGATGGAAGCATGAAATACTGACTTGAGAATGTATGTTTTCTATGGAGTCCTCCCTTTGCAGATGCGTTAGCCAGGGCTACAATGACTGTTTCTTTCCAAAAGTTTGCTGTGTAAATAACAGACAGAGGTTTTTCTTTCTTTTGTTTTTACTTTTTTAAGGGAAAGCTTCTATGGATGATTGGACAGAGATCATGAAGGAGACCAAGTTTTCAGCCCTCTGTCTTCCTTTTTCATTTTCTCCTTATCCAAATCTCTTCTTATACAAATCTTTCCCCCATGATTTCTCACCTCAAGTAGCAGCTAATACTTCATGAGGCAGCTACTGCAAAACCTAGTTTTTAAGGTGCATATTCTCAATATATTAGAATTGATCTTAATGTGTTTGTGTGTGTGTAATGATTGAAGAGATGGCACAAGTATGAATTCAAAAGTTAATATTTAACAAATGATTCAATGGAAATTGACTTAGCTGATTTTAGTAACCAACTGATAATATAATTAGTTTGTATTAGAAACAAACTTCTTGGGATGTTTGAAAGATCTCCTTCTTTCATCTCCCATCCCCCACGTCCTTTGCCCTCAGCCAGAGTTCTTTACTGATCCAGAAGTTTGCTTCCTAAGAGTCTAAGTCTTCAACCATTCAGACTGGTTTCTATTTGTTTGTTTGTTTATTAGCATTCTCTATTGGGCATAGAAGACTGGGATAGAAGACTGAGGCACCTCAGAGAATCCACTGTATTACAGGTATTCCTCCTTGTCTTCATTGGGTAGTAGCAAACTAATATCCCCTTATTAATCAAGATTAATCTCCCCAACTACTAGATTAATACTTTTTTCATCTGTTAACTAAATGGCATCAAGAGCCCAGAATGGCCAGGTGACAGTCCCATCTTCCAGTTCAGTGGTACCATTTTTAAATCTTCTGCTAGAAACATTTTCCCTGGGCAACTAAAGCCTCCAATCCAGCAGTCATTTTCCCAGGTAGATGTTCAAGGCATTTTCCCTAAGAAATACCTTACTAGTCACACTTGGTCCTTATTGGATACATTCAAACACTTTTTTTAATTGTTTTTAATTTTTTGTTGGTGGTGAAAACTCTTAAGTTTTAGTCTCCTAGCAAATTTCAATTATACAATACAGTGTTATCAACTATAGTCACCATGTTATATATTAATATGAGACACTCAGATTTTATTAATCTTATAACATAAAATGTGTACCCTTTTAACAAATTCTCCCTACTTGCCCCATACCCCTCCCTCCTAACTCCTGGCAGTCACCATTCTACTTTCTGTTTCTATGAATTCAACTTTTTTTGTTACAATTTCATACATAATCTTTTTTTTAAGATTTATTTAAGATGAATCAATATTTATATTTATCCATCTGGCTTAATTCACTTAGCATAATGCTTAGGTTCATTCAAGTTTTTACAAACAGCAAGATTTCCTTTTTTTTAAGACTGAATAACATTTCATTGTGTGTATTTAAATATATACAATCACTAACATTTTCTTTATCTATTCACCCATTGACAGATCCTTAGATTGTCCCCATATCTTGGCTATTGTGAATAATGATACAATAAACATGGGGGTACAAATATCTCTTCAAGAGAAGGATTTTATTTCCTTTGGATATATACTTAGAAATGGCATTGATGAACCATCTGGTACTTTTATTTTTAAATTCTTAAGAAACCTCTATACTATTTTTCCAAAGTTGCTATATCAGTTTACATTCCCAGCTACAATGTACAAGGGTCCCTTCTCTCCACATCGTTGCTAGCATTTGTTATCTCTTGTCTTTTTGATAATAGATAAACACTTTAACCAGTGTGAGGTGATATCTTCTTGTGGCTTTGATTCACATCTCACTGATGATTAGTGATGTTGAGCACAACTTAATGTATCTGTTGGCCGTTTATATGATATTTTTGGAAAAAATGCCTATTCAGATCCTTTGCCCATTTTTAAAATTGTGTTATTTGTTTTTCTGCTACTGAATTGTATGAGTTCCTTATGTATTTTGTACATGAACCCCTGACCAGATATGAGGTTTGCAAATATTTTCTCTCAGTCTTTAAGTTGTGTATTTATTTTATTGATGGTTTCCTTTGCTGTGTAGAAGCTTTTTAGTTTGTAGTCTTACTTGTTTCTCTTTGTTTTTGTTGCTTGTGCTTTTAGTGTCAAATTCAACAAGTCATTGTCAAGACCAATGTCAAATGATTTACTCTGTCTAATGCTTTCTTCTAGGACTTTTATAGCTTCGGTTCTATGTTCAAATCTTTAATTCATTTTTGAGTTGATTTTTGTTTATAAGGGTATGATTTCATTCTTTTGCATGTGGATATAGAGTTTTCCCAGCATCATTAATTAAAGAAACTATCCTTGGAGAAGGTCCAAGATGGTGGATTAGGTAAACACTATGTCTATTGCCTCTTAAGATCACACCAAAATTATAAATTATAGAACAATCAACCTCAAGAATCATCTGATGACTAACTGAACAGACACCTGTAAGAAGAGGCTACACCAAGACTGATAGGAGGGGTGGTGATGTGAAATAGGCTGCTCCAAACCCACAGATAGTGATTGAACACCTGGAAGGACACCTCAGTAACCGAGGCCCACACAGAAGAGAAATGAGTCCCAGCCCTACACCAGGCTCCTCATCCCTGTGGCCCTGTGTCAGAAGAGTACTTTACACATCATCCAGCAGTGAAAATCAGTAAGGACTCTGCCTGTCTGTCCCAGGGAGAAAGAAGACAGCTGGAAATCCAGATTTCTTCTTAAAGGGCCTCCATACAGACTCACTCACTTGCAAATATCCATTTAGTCTCTGGTGAAGTGACACCAACTCGAGAGGCACCAGAGACAGACATGCCAGGAAGAACTGAATTATGTGGCTGTGGAGCAAAAGCTGGAGGTACAGAAGCCATTGTTACTATGTGGAGCCAGCCTTATATGTAGTCTACAGAAGAGCACCATGTTTTCTATGTTGAACCTTCCTCCAAAAGGCCAAATCTGAGACCACACTGGTCTGCTAAAATCTGCATATGCACATGACTTTGATGACTTCTTGGGTCCCTGCTTAACACAGCATCGCTGGGGCATTTTCTGCTCCTGGGAACCAGCTCTGCCCTACTAGTTGCATAAATGTTTTACAGCATTAAATGGCCCCTGGCAGCCCAGATTACTTTTGGTGGTGGGCAGTGATCCACAACCTGCACCACAGCCTCTCTTGGGCAGCTCTCAGTGACCTCTGTGCCTGAGGTGAGCAGTGGCTGGCTGTGGTGTTCTCAAGGCATTTTTACAAAATGATCATGGGCTTGGCATCAGTGCAAGAACCGAAAATACATTTACTTTATAAAAACCACCATCCACACTCCATAACTTTCTGGAATCCCACCTCACCCACCTGGTGCTGCAAAGCCAGAGACACTCTCTACTCCTGCATGGCTGGCCCCACCCAACATGCTGCCTTTTATAGCAGCAGATGGCACATGGCTACCTGGGGAATTTATGGTGGTGGACAGTAAGGAACAACTTGCACCTCTCTTTGGTGACTCTCAGAGATCATCAGGCCCAAGGAGAGCAGTGGCTAGCTGTACTGTTTTCAAGGATTTTTGTGAAGTGGCTTTACCAAACAATAAAAAAAATAATTAACACCTACTCTTCTCAAAATACTTCAAAAAGTTCAAGAAGGAAGGGTTCCAAACTCAGTTAATGAGGGCACCATTACCCTAATTCCTAAGCCAAAAGAACACATTACAAAAACAAACAAACAAACAAAAACAAAAAAGCCCTTAAGGTCGATATCCCTAATTATCATAGATGTAAAAATCCTCAACAAAATAATATTAGCAAACCAAATTCAACAATACATTAAAAAGACCATACACCACAATCAAGTGAGATTCATTCCTGGTATGCAAGGGTGGTTCAATGTCTGCAAATCAATTAATGTGAAACACCATATAAAAAAATGAAAAACAAAAATCATATGGTCATATCACTACATGTAGAAAAAGTGAAAAACCCCAGTGTCCCTTGATGATAAAAACTCTCAGCAAAGTGAGAATAAAGGGAACATATCTCAACATAATAAAGGCCATATAAGAGAAACATACAGCTAATGTTATACTCAATGGTGGAAAGCTAAAAGCATTCTCCTTAAGATTAAGGACAAGACAGGATACCCACTTTCATCATTTTTTATTCAACATAGTATTGGAAGTCCTAGCCACAGCAATCAGACAAGAAAAAATAAATAAAAGCCATCCAAATAGGAAAGAAAGAAGTAAACCGTCATTATTTGCAGATGACATAATACTATATATAAATAACCCAAAATATTCCACCAAAAAACTATTGGAACTAATAAATGAATTCTGTAAAGTGGCAGGATACAAAATTAATATTCAGAAATCAGTTGCATTTTTATACACCAATAACAAACTATTAGAAAGAGAAATTAAGAAAACAATCCCATTTACAATTGCATCAAAAAATATAATACTTAGGAGTAAATATAACCAAGAAAGTAAAAGACCTGTACTCAAAAAATTACAACACATTAGAGAGAGACATTAAAGATACAAATAAATGGAAACA
The DNA here is from genome assembly GCA_004026885.1 of Lyroderma lyra. Classification (NCBI taxonomy): domain Eukaryota; kingdom Metazoa; phylum Chordata; class Mammalia; order Chiroptera; family Megadermatidae; genus Lyroderma; species Lyroderma lyra. The sequence continues at coordinate 123,749 of PVJL010002844.1, read as the reverse complement.
TATATACCATGCTCATGGATAGGAAGAATTAATATAGTTAAAATGTTCATATTACCCAAAACAATCTATAAATTCAATGCAATCCCTATCAAAACACCAATGACATTTTTCACAGAACTAGAATAAATAATACTAAAATATATATATGAAACCCTAAAAAAACCCAAATAGCCACAGCAAGCTTGAGAAAGAAGAACAATGTGGGAAGCATCACACTATCTAATACCAATTATACTACAAGACCATAGTAATCAAATCAGCATGGTATTAGCATAAAAACAGACACATAGATCAATGAAACAGAATAGAGAGCCCAGAAATGAGTCCATTCCAATCTGGTCATTTAATCTATGACAAATGAAGCAAGAATTTACAATGAAGTAAAGAAAGTTTACTCAATAAATGGTGCTAGGAGAACGGGACAGATACATGCAAAACTGAAATTGAACCACATTCTTGTGTCATAAACAAGAATAAACTCAAAATTGATTAAAGACTAAATGTAAGACCTGAAACAATAAAACTCCTACAAGAAAATATAGGAAGTAAACTCTTAGATATTACCTTTAGTAACATTTTTACTGATATATTAATATCTCCTTAGGCAAGGGAAACAAAAGAAAAAATAAACAAATGGGACCACATCAAACTAAAGAGTTTTTTTTACAGCAAAGGAAACTATTAACAAAATGAAAACACATACTACTACACAGGAGAAGATATTTGCCAATGATACATCTGATAAAAGATTAACACCCAAAATTTATAAAGAACTCATACAACTCAACAGCAAGCAAACAAACAATTCAATTAAAAAAATAGGAAGAGGACCTAAGAGATATTTCTCAGAAGAGAACATACAGATGGCCAAGAGACATCTGAAAAGATATTCAACATCACTAACCATCAGAGAGATGCAAATAAAAACTTCAATGAGATACTACCTCACCCCTGTCAGAATGGCTATCACCAACAAATCAACAATGTGTATTGATGAGGATGTGGATAAAGGGAACCCTATGCACTCTTGGTAGGATTGCAAATTGGTACAGCCACTACAGAAAACAATATAGAGGCCCCTCAAAAAATTAAAAATAGAACTGTCTCATGACCCAGCAATTTCTCTCCTGGGTATTTATCCAAAGAAATCCAAAACACTAATTTGAAAATATATATGCAACCCGATGTTTAATGCAGCACTATTCACAATATACAAGATATGGATACAACAAATGCCCATTAATAGATGATTGAATAAAGAAATTGTGGTACATTTATACAATGGAGTATTACTCTGTCATAATAAAGAATAAAATCTTACCACTGTGACAACATGAATGGACCTAGTAGGTATTATGGTAAGTGAAATAAGTCAGAATCAGAAAGACAAATATCATATGACCTCACTTATATGTAGAATTTAAAAACAGAATAAATGAACAAACAAAACAGAAATTGACTCACAGACACAGAGAATAAAATGATTGCTAGATGGGAAGAAAGTTGAAGGAGTGGGTGAGAAAGGCGAACGAATTAGGAAGTACAAATTGGTAGTCACAAAATGGTTGCAGGGATGTTAAATACAGTATAGAGAATATAGTCATAATGTTGTAAAATCTTTTTATGTTATCAGATGGGTACTAGATTTTGGGGGGAAATCACTAATAAATTATATAAATGACTAACTTCTGCACATGAAACTAATATAAAAATAACATTTTGTTAACTATAATAAAACACATGCACACATACACACTCACATATAGTCAAGAGATGTAAAAGTGCAGCATTGGTAATCTAGTGAATGGTATTTTAATAGTTATGTACAGTGTCAGGTGGGTAGTAGACTTGTTGGGGTTATCACTTTGTGAGGTGTGTTAATGTCTAATCACACCAGAAACTAATAATAAAAAATTACCTTTTCCCCTTTGTATATTCTTGATGACTTTGTTGAAAATTAGTTGACCATTTATGCCTGGATTTACTTTTGGTCTCTGTATTCTGTTCCACTTATCTATGTGTCTGTTTTTATGCCAATACCATACTATTTTGCTTATCATGACTTTGAAATATATACAGGCATGTCATGGTTTTGTTGCAGTTTTGGTTCCAGACCACCACAATAAAGCAAATATCACAATAACATGAATTACCCAAATTTTTTTATTTTTCCATTGCATATAATGGTTATGTTTATTCTATACTGTAGTCTATTAAGTGTGCAATAGTATTATATCTAAAACCAAACAATGTATGAGGTACTAGCCTTAACTTTAAAATACTTTATTGTTAAAAAATGCTAACCATGATCTGAGCCTTCAGCGACTTGTAATCTTTTTGCTGGTGGAGTGTCTTACCTTCAATTTGTTTAAAAAACCAAAAGCAATATCTGTGATATACAATAAAGTACAAAATATCAAGTTACATCTGTAGTTTCAAATCAGGAAGCATGATACCTACAGCTTTGTTCTGCTTTCTCAGGATTGCTTTGGCTATTTTAGGATCTTCTGTGATTCCATTATAAATTTAGGATGATTTTTCCTATCTGTAAATAATGCCATTGGAATTTTGATATGAATTATATTGAATCTGTAGATTACTTTGTGTAGTATGAACATTTTAACAGTAATAGTTTTTTAATCCATGAACATTGAATATATTTCCATTTGTTTGTGTCTTCTTCAACTTCTTTTATCAGTATTTTATAGTTTCAATGTACAGATATTTCACTTGCTTAGTTAAATTTATTCTTAAGTATTTTATATTTTGATGCTATTATAAATGGGATTGTTTTCTTAATTTCACTTTTCAATAGTTCATTCTTAGTACTTAAATACAACTAATTTTTGTCTTAATTTTTGTATCCTGCAACTTTACTGAATTCATTTATTAGGTTTAACAATTTTTTGGTGGAGTCTTTAGAGTTTTCTATATATAATATTATGTCATCAGCAAACAGATAACTTTACTTCTTCTTTTCTGATTTGGATGACTTTTATTTCTTTTTCTTTCCTAGTTGCTCTGGCTAGGGGTTCCATTATTACATTGAATAAAAATGTTGAGAGTGGGCTTGCTTGTATTGCTCCTAATCTGAGAGGGAAAGCTTATAACTTCATTATTGAGTATAATATTAGTTGAGGGCTTGTAATATATAATCTTTATTTTGTTCATGTACATTCCCTCTGAACCCAATTTTTTGAGAGTTTTTTTTAACATCAAATGATATTAAACTTTGTCATATGGTTTTTATGCATTTATTGATGTAATCATTTTTTATCCTTCATTTTGTTCATCTGGTGCATTACATTTATTAATTTGAATATATTGAACCATCCTTGCATACCAAGAATAAATCTTACTTGATTGCGGTGTCTTTTTCTTTAATATACTATTGAATTTTGTTTGCTAGTATTTTGTTGAGGATATTTGCATCTATGTTCATTAGGAATTTTGGCCTGTAGTTTTGTTTTGTTTTGTTTTTTCTTGTGTCTTAGTATCAGGGTAATGCTGGCCTCATAAAATGAATTTGGAAATGTTCCTTGTCTTTCGTTTTTTGGAAGAGTTTGAGAAAGATTGATATTACCAATTATTTAAATGTTTAGTTCAATTCACAAATGAAGCCATCTGGCCCTGGACTTTGTTTAAGAGGATTTTGATTAATGATTCAGTCTTTTTGCTGGTAATTGCTTTGTTCACATTTTTCTATTTCCTCACAAGTTAGTCTTTGTAGGTTGTATATTTCTAGGAATTTATTTATTTCTTCAAGGTTATCTACTTTGCTAGCATGTACTTTTCATAGTAATTTTTTATGATCTTTAGTATTTCTATGGTATCAATTGTAATATTTTCTTTCATTTTTAGTTTTATTTTTGTGAGTCTTCTCTCTATTTTTCTTAGTCTAGCTAAAGGATTCTCAATTTTGTTTATTTTTACAAAGAAATAGCTTTTTCTTTTATTTTGCTTTTCCATTTATCTTTCTAATCTCTATTTTATCTGTGTAATTTTATTTTCTTTCTTCTAACTTTGGGCTTATTGTTCTTTTTCATTTTTTTTCTGGTTCCTTAAGGTATAAAGTTAGGTGGTGTGAGATTTTTCTTTCTAAAGATAAGCATTTATCACTATAAATTTTTTTCTTACTACTGCTTTTGTGTATTCCATAAATTTTGGAATGTTGTATATCCATTTCACTTGTCTTAAGAATTTTTAAATTTCCCTTTTGATTTCTTCTTTAACTTATTGATTGTTCAGGTATGTGTTATTTAATCTCCATATATTTCTGAATTTTCCAGTTTTTCTCTTGTAATGGATTTCTAGTTTCATACCATTGTGGTCAGCAAAGATGCTTAATACAATTTTAATCTTTTTAACTTTTTAAGATTTGTTTTTCAGCCTAATATATGATCTATCCCGAAGAATGTTTTATGTATGCTTGAGGAGAATGCATATTCTGCTGCTGTTGGGTAGAATGTTCTGCTATGTCTGTTAAGTCTATCTGAAACCCCCAGGTATCTACCTGTGATACTCTCAGGTATTGGCTTGTGAAATAAGCAGTCAAGCCCCACCTAGGGAAAGATTGGGAGATGGTCATTTTCTCTGTGCTCTTTTGCAACTGTTCTGTTGTTGTTGTTGTTTTGTTTTGCTATAGTCCTGTGGGACCTGTGCATGTAAGCCCCATTTGCATTCAGAGCTAGGTAATTTACATGCTTGTCCCTTGGGTGGTAACCTTAAAAGTTGGGGTGCTAGTGATTGTGGTTTAAACCTTTCACTGTGCAGAAAGAAGCTAGGAGTTGGAGGTTCTTCCTGGCAGTGTGGCATTGTAACAGGTATGGGATTTATGACAAGAGTGTCTCAGCTTTTCCTACTTGTTTTGATGTGGGTATTTTCTGTCACACAATGTGTAGGATTCATTCAACTCATTTCCGGATTTCTCTCAGAGGAAATTGGTTTGTGTGGCTCTTCGCAGGGCATCCATGGGGGGAAGGAAATTTAAGAGCCTCATATGTCACCATCAAGTTCAGATCTCATGATATCTTAAACACTTTAAACACTAGAAATCTAAGAAATTACATATGAGAAATTATTTCATCACAAATATAAAAAGTACTATCCATATATTTCACTGCATATATTGTGTCCTTTAATCCTAATGACTCCCCAGAAACAGAGGTATTATAATTCCCATTTTAGAAATGAAAGTTATAAGAAAACTGAGGTCCAGGAAAGATAATGACTGGCCCAGGTTATTAAGTCACAGAATCTAATTGAAAAGCTGGTTTACCTCTTCGTGAGGCTCCATTTTTTTCTATTTTGTTGTCTTTTAATAACAATTAAATTTTGTTAAAATTCTTAGCTCTGGAATAAAATATTTTAATACCTTACACAGGGAAATTACATAAATTATCCAAGCAATTGGAAGAAGTAAGACCAATGGTAGGAGAGGAGTTCATGATTATTTAGGCAAATTAACTGGTTTCCTGTTTTTTTTCTACATATTCTAACTATTCTCCATTTGTTTACCTTTTATCTTCCTTTTTCTATTTTTCTTTTTTTTTTTGGCTAGAAAAGTAAATACATAATGCACAAAATATCATTTCTCTCACAATATATATGGGCTTCCTTTTGTGTAGTTTTTCTAATTATAACAGGGTCAGCATTTTTTTTTTTTTTTGCCATATGAAAACTTAATTGAAAATTAGTGGATAATCTACTTCACTAAAAGGTCAATTTTGTAGGGAGAGAAAGTAGGTTAAGTTAATAATTTAGCATCATATAAGATTTACTGCCTTTTTCATTTTCCATGCATTTATGCACATTTTCACGAGCACTGACTCTGACTTTGAGAATTGCAAAATCTCCCTTTAAAGTGTTCTGCAAAGTAAACCACTGAAGAACTCTGAAACTATCTGTTTTTCTTCTAGGAAAATGTTAATTGAATCTGACAGTATTGTTAATAATTTTAGTTGGAAGACTGTATTGTCAAGCATGATCTCAACAAAACAAGAAAAAGTGCTAATGAAAACAGATATTTTTATGAGTTTCCCCCTTCCTGAGTTGCATAATATTAGGCTAGAAAAAATCAAGTTCCATGATTTACAACTTTCAAATAAAATATTTTCTAACAACAGACAGACACCTTAAGAACTAAAACTGGAGATCTGGGATCTTGAATGACCCCCTGCAAGTCCTCTCTCTCATCTTCTTTTACATTCCACAGTGAGTTTATTCAGAAACACCTCCATGCAATCCTCAGGCTTCAAGAAGTAGGTTTAGAATTATTAACTCATCCAAACCTTTTCTTCAGATGAGAAAATGTTCTCAGGGATGTGCAACTTTTTCATAGGCAGAAACAAGCACAAGATGCAAGTCTAAGGCCTAAACTGCCATTCTTTGGACTACATTATAGCAATTCCTTCAACTATTCCTTTTTAAACACAGAAAAGGGTCATTTTGGAGGACACAATTTACATTAGCATTTTTTTTAAGTCACACACTTTGAGGAAGAATTACAGAATTGCCTTTTCCTAAAAAAATGAAACATTTTGACTAAATGCCCAACTGTTCAGGACCAGAAAGGAGCTATGTACTCTTCAGAATTTTTCTCCACTATTTCACCACCCTTCTTCATCCTACCTGATACTTAACATAGATATCATTTAGTTGAAATTTCAAAGTAATTGCTTCACTAAAGAGTCCCATTGTTTTGACTGAGAGATGGATCAACCAAACATATAACTCATTTTTAAAAATCGGCTTTATTAAATAATAATTTACTTACAAGAAACGGCATTTACTTAAAGTATAAATTTGATGAGTTTTGACAGTTACATACATCAGTGAACCACTACCATTATCATGATAGAGCGTATTTGTATCACCTCCAAAAGATTTCTCAAGTTCTTCTGTAATCCATCCTTCCCTTCACTCACAGCTCCAGAAAATACTCAGTCTGCTCTTTGTTCCTGCAGATTAATTTACATTTTCTAGACTTTCATATACACTGGAGGCTTTTGTGTCTGACTTTTCCATCCATGTTGACAGTCAGTGCTTTCTTTCCATTGAGTAATATTCCACTGTGTGGACATACATATGGTTTATCCATTCAATTGTTGATGGGGATTTGGCTTATTTATAGTTTGAGTTGACATTAATAAAGCTGCCCCAAATATTCACATACAAGTATTTATGTGGGAAATATTTCCTATTCTTTTGTAAACTCATAAAAGTAGAATGACTGAGTTATATGGTATCTGAGGTCGGACAAATAATTTCACGGACTCATCCTAGAAAAAATGCTACATACCTCATTGGTGAATATCACTATGGTCACATTTGAAGTACACTCCTTGGGAAGCTGTGCATTGATGCCAGCACCTAGTCCACCCTTCAAAGCAATTTTGGAACTCTTTTTCTGAAGACACCTTACCAGGTTGTTTGTACAGTGCTGCCAATGTAAGTGCATGGTGACAAGTTCACAAACTTAATTGTCAGATTTGGGGGAAGATGACAGCTCTGATGGCCATTCCAGGAAAAGAGTTCCAAAATTGCTTTGAATGGGTAGACTAGGCACTGGTGTCAGTGCATAGCTTCCTAAGGGGAATACTTCAAAGGTAACTGTTGTGATATTCAGCAATGAGGTATGTACCACTTTTTCTAGGATGAGTTTGTGAAATTAATTGTCCAAACTTGTATGTATGTTTATTATTTTAAAAAAATATGTCAAAATGTTTTCCAAATTACTTTTTCATTTCATCTTTCCACCAGTGGTATATGAACATTCTAGTTGCTCCACATCTTTGTCAGCACTTGGTATTATCAGTGTTTTTATTTTAATAAGTTCAATGGGCATTTATTTGTGTCTTATGGTCTTAATTATCATTTCTTCAATGATTAATGATAGTGAGCATGTTTTCATGTACATCTTGGCCATTTGTATATCTCCTTTTTGGAAGTGTCTGTTCAAATCTATTATTGAGTTGGTTGTTTTCTTATTATTGAGTTGTAAATTTCTCTATAAATTTAGAACACAAGTTCTTTTTTTAGGTGTATGTATGTTGTGAATATTTTCTTCCATTCAGAATTTTCACTATGTATACCATGGAAACATTAATGGTCCCTATAATTCATTTTGAGGTATATTATGTAGTTGATAAGTGAAAAGAAGAAAAAAATTAATACATGTTTCATAATTTAATTTTAAAGTGTACATTATTCACATATCAATAGTGACTGTCTTCTCCAGCCCAGGTTGTAAACTATGTAATTCACAGTCTAATTCTTTTTTGAAAATAGTTATTAAAGTCGAATCACTATGTTGACACCTGAAACTAATATAATATTTTATTTCAAACTGTAAGTGAAAACTAAAAGAATTTTTAATAGAAAAATAGTGTATCATAATTAATGCATAAGACTTCTCTTAATACTAATATCTTTACTATTTTTAACACACACACAATGCTCATAAACACAACTGAACACATAATGCACTCAAATGACTGAAAAACTATAATCACCTGTTAAATATTTATCTCCTTATGTAAATGAATCTCTTCCAAATGTGGAAATACCTGCTTAACCACTGTCTTGCCACTAGCCCAAAAAATAGACATGAACATTTATTAGAAAAACAAAGTAGACTCAGATTATTCCCAGCCTGAAATGCTAAGCATCAACTTTGAACTCAGAAGAGCTTTCACAACCAAACTGATAGAGCCCTGAAAATGGAGTTTTCCAGTAATAATGCCAAAAGACCCTTCAGTACAGAACCAGATGCTGTGGTGATAAACATCTGACGTTTTCATTTGCAAGTATTCGTGTTTCATTTTAGATAATGTTCCCCCTATTTACTTCTTCAGCAGCAATGCATCAAATATCCTATAGTGTAATCTTTCTCTCAGCACTTATCAATGAACTATGAAATAGTATTAAATAGAATTAATTAGAAATTTTAATGAATCATGTCTGTCCTCATTTATTATACAATGTAATTTTCAAGAAGTGATTAATTACAAGTTACAGATGAGTGAATGGTTAATGTAGTTTGTTAACCTTACTAAGGAGTGACTGTACACAGCAAGCTGTTTCTCTTCTGTTTATTAGCATGTGGCTTTGTACCATTAGTTTAAGTGAATGGAAAGGTTTTAGTGACTTTGCGATTAATAAGCACTGTCAGCTAATAATTTACTTCCTTATTTTCTTTTGTGTACGTTATATAAACACTGTGGAGATTCAAAGGGGATTTAACCATCCTCATTCTGGAGTATTTCTATATAGCTATTATATTAGTTTGCCCATATCATGTCCACTTGAGCAGCATCATTATTTTAAGTAAATCCCATTTAATACAAGGTGTCTTGTTTAAAATGAGTCTCCCTGCGTATTTCCTTGAAGAATATACCAATTTACCACATCGTTACTGTCATTATCTGAAAAGTGATCGCTAGCTACCCTTCATTTTCAATTTTCTTACATGTGTCTTTCAGAAGCTGAATAATGCCCAAGCTGACAAAATGTAGTGGCTACATACAAAGTAATCTTGTGGACAGGAACTTAATGAGATTGGCCTATGGGAATGCCAAAAGGGATTTTACCTTCCCACCAGACACCCTCACAAAGACTACAGCATCCTTGGGAATGAGTCACCATTTTATAACTTCTGAGTCTCTTTCTTCTTCAAAGGACTCATTGCATATGGTTATACAAAGGCGGAAAACCTTCAGAGCATGCCACCCACAACACTACTATTTGCTGGCTGGAGGATAAAGAGCCAGCAGCTCATTTTTGCTGTGCACAGCAGACACTAGTGCACTCTGCTCTGAAGCTAGAGGAGTTTGATAGCTCTTTGGAGGCCCAGTTTACCTCAGTAGGAAAAACAACAATACTTACATATATTTGCATGATATTTAATGATTTTCATTATTTTTCACAGGTATTATCTTACTAAATCTAGATAAAAATCTCATGAATGAGGAAACTATGACTAAAAGATGTTATCTGATTTATCTATGGCCACATGAGCAGTGAATGAATGAGCAAAATGTTCATTAATTTGACAAATATTTATTGAGTACCTAGTATGAAACACTTATTACTCTTTTGTGGACTGGGTAAGATAAAGTCCTTTCCATCAGGGGCCTTAGGTACCATAGGAAGGATACAAAAAATAAATAAATACAGGGATAAGTCCTGTGAAAAATATTTGAAAAGGCAAGAAGCTAGAGAGAAACTGAGCATAAGGAGGGTTATTAGAAACAAAGTGGTCAGAGAAAGTCTGCTTGAAGAGATGTTGTATCAGAACATTTCTTCAAGAAGACTGATGAAAATGAATCAATTATATGAACAGAACATTACCGGCAGATAGAACAGCAATACAAAGGTTATGAACTCCCCGGTATGTTTGAGGAAATACAAGAGACTGATGTAGTTAGAAAGAAATGTAGCAAGAGAGAGATGAATTTGAAGAGATAGACAGGGAAGAGATCAGTTAGTTTCCTTGGAAGTATTGACAAAGACTGAAAACACTCAAGAGATAATGAATGCTGAAAGGGTTTTTCCCTTTTCTGCCCCGAATTTTTCGAACATGAGAAATGGAAGATAATGTGATAGAAACCAGGTAGTACTGTAGTTTCTATTTCCTATTATAAAGAAGAAAAGTAAAAGAAAGAGTTTCCCCTACAGTCTTGAATTTGAGGCTATTAATATAAAAGTATACTGGTAATGTTCTGTCTTCATTAGAGGACTCAACTTTCAAAAGAGCAATGCTCTTTGAGGTCAAGGACTATGTGTTAGGCACTTTTTATTCTGTACTACACACAAATCAATGTCTTGTTTCCGATCAGTACTCTCTGAAATGAATTGAGTGTCCTAATGTTCACTGCTCTGTTCAGTCCAAGTCGGAGGAATCCTGATAGGATATGCCATGGTATTTGAAATCACTGTAACAGAACAGAGGATCCAGAAAGCAGCCCGTAGTTAGCACCTGGCTTCACAGTGTATGTGCTATCGATCCAGGCATGCAATTGTAATGGGATATTGCTAATCCCTGAAGCAAGTACGTAATAATACTAACAATGCACTTACTTTGCAAAGCCTTTCTTCACTTAAATTTACATTTTCTCACCTGCTTCCCCAAGTAAAATGATGAAGAATGTTAATTCTCTAAGGAATGCTATGGAAAAATCTATTCCTACTCTTACTCTACACAGACTCTGAAAGGTGAGCTCAGATGAAGGAGTAACACCAGTTTATATTACAGCAATAGGATTTTACCCAGAAATTTTAGTACCATAGCCTCCTAAGAGCCAAGATATTTTATTAAGGAAATTTTTTAAAATAATCCTTTTTAAAGGGTATGTTTTTGTAATCACAAAATCAAGGGTAGGAGAGGAAAGAAATTTTTTTTCACTAATCACTTAGATTCAGTGTCTGGGGCCTATAAAGTTTATTACCTTAATGTGGTGATGTTCAACTCTATTCTGCTAATAGTAGAGTGGAAGGTAAATTGCAATGGAATAAGCACGATATATGAACACAGGCATATGAAACAAGGTTCTGGCCTTTGCAAAGTTCTATTGCATAGTAGTTAACAAGACTAAAAAGGAAGAAATAAATTTTTTAAATCATAAGATATTATGTAAATGCTGAGTTGTATGCTTCATTATATAAAATATATACTAAGGTTTTTGGAAGAGATATAAATTATGAAAATTTAAGAAGAAAATCTGCTGGTCAATTTACAATTTAATTGTCTTAACAGACTTTAGTTTTTAGAATATGTTTATGTTCACTGCAAAATTGAACAGAAAGTATAGAGAGTTCCCATGTTTCTCCCCACACACACACATACAAACAATCACACTATCAATGTGACACACCACAATGAGACGTTTGTTACCACTCTGGTGAACCTACTGGATAAACCTACACTGACACCTAAAATTATCACCCAAAGCCCATTATTTACATTAGGGTCCACTCTCAGTGTTGTACATTCTGTGGGTTTGGACAAATGTATAATGACATGTCGTTATTATTATAGTATCATACAGAGTAGTTTCACCACCCTAAACACCCTCTGTGCTCCACCCATTCATCTCTCCTCATCTCCAACCCCTTGCAATCACTGATCTTTTTACTTCCTCCTTATGAATCTATTTTTCTAACTCTAAATTTTATAGCCTAAAGCAAGATCAAGTATTCTGATAAATGTTTTGCATTCAATTGGAGATATGCTTTAAGTGTAAAATACAGATTAGATATTTAAGGCAATATGAAAAATGTAAAATGTCTCAATTTTTCATTGCATACATGTTGAAATGATAACAGTTTGGCTATATGGAATGAAATAAAACATGTTCTTAAAATTAATTGCATCTATTTACTTTTACATTTTTAATGTGGCTACAAAATTTCTAAATTATATATGTGACTTACTTCATGGATAGTATTGCTTTACACTTATGGTAGCTGAACCCCAGATATATCATTAACTGGGAGACCAAGCATTTCCAAGACACTACAAGTAAACTGCCTTCCACTCTATTTCATTAAGTTAATATTAAATAAAACTATTCAAAATGTGCCTGAATAAATATGAGTGACTATTGGCTAAGATTAAATTATCATAGGTTGATATATGGAGTTAGCAAAGCAATATACAGAATTGAACATTTTAATCATAGATATATTCCATAGGTCCCTATTTTTATATAATATCCATGGGTCTCATACCAACAGGACCCCATTTGGCCCATAAATTTCACCCCTCACAGCCCCCTTGGGAATTTGGTGTGTACCTCTTTCTCTATGTAGACCTTTGATCTAAGAATAAATGCCAGATTTTTGTCCAAGAAAATGGAAGTAGGTAGATAGAATTAGTTTATTTTTACTCTGAGCTGAGAGCCTTTTCTCATCTTTCTACCTCTTCGTAGTGTAAATATGAAATCAGAAGGCAGGAAGGAGAAGAAGGCACCACAGAGTTTTTGGAGCGAGAGAAAGTGAAAGTTTACACAACTGTACTCTCTCCTTTCCTTAGCTCCAGATTCACTGCCACTTAAAGGGGGAAATTGCACTTAAAAATGTGACATTGGTACACATGCTTAGTCCACATTTCCTCTCTCATCTGGGCCTCTACAATGCTGGGTGGGGTTGGGAGTGGAGGGAGAGTCAGGAGGCGAGTCTTTAAAAGTGTTCTTTTCATGCCCACTCAGATCTCTCCCAATTTTGGATGCTCCAGAAGGACATGAAGGACATGAAAAAGCTTCAGCTGAATTCTGATTGTGTCTGCTTTGGCACATATTCTTAGAGCAGCTTTGTTTTGGCCATTAAGTCAGATTTTCATTAGATGTTTGGATTACTCTACAATAAAATAACAGACCCATTTGTCAAATGATTGCAGGTTGGCTGTTCATGAAAGGAGAGTTAGGACATGTACCTCACAGTATTTGTAAGAGCTGAGCCTAATGTCTGACATGTATCATTTAATATTTATCACCTCCTTTCCTGATGAAAGAATAGAATGGTTTTTTTAAACTTGTAAGCTATATTTTAAAGACATTAAAGAAGTAAAGAATTATAAAGAACACTTGAAGAATGAAATACGAGGTCAGACAATTAATTTCACAAACTCATCTTAGAATAAGGCATGACACCTTACTGAGTTGTTTATACCGTGCTGCCAACGTAAGCGCACAGTAGCACGTTTGCAAACTTGATTGTCAGATTTGGGGTACAAGGACAGCTCTGGTGGCTATTTCAGAAAAAGAGTTCCAAAATTGCTTTTAAAGGTTGACTAGACACTGGCACCAGTACTGACAATGACACCTAGCTTCCCAAGGGGAGTACTTCGAAGGTGACTGTAGTGATATTCAGCAATGAGGTATGTAGCACTTTTTTCTGGGATGAGTTCGCAAAATTAATTGTCCTCATATATGTATCTCTGATTTTAAAGTTCCATCAAGTTGAGAAGTCATTTGATGTATTTATGTTAGTTCTCATTTCATAATGGTTTCTCCTGTCTGGAATCCTACCACTCCACACTTATATTCCTCATCCACCACCTCTTTACCCTTTACGTCCCAGTTTAAGTGTCATGTTCTGAGGAAGGCTGAATATAGAATAGTATCATATAGTATAGTATGTATAAAGTTAAAATTAAAATAATGACTGCATTTCTTCTCATTTCTTAAAACCAGTGAAAGTAGTAAGATTCCGGAAGGAAGTAATAAAGGTTTAATCATCTGTATATACCTTGACTTTCAAAGTAACTTGTAAGAACCCCATTACTACATTTTCAAATTACCCTACACTTTTACATAACACATAGAACAATTATAATTACCTGTTCAAGACCTGTCTCAGAGACTAAACTACAGATAAAAAGCAAAGTTGTCAGCTCAGAGTAAAAATAAGCTCCATTAGGGAAAACATTGGTCTGGACTTTATTCCCAATACCTAGCCTAGTTTCTGGCATATGGCAGGCACTGGGAAAAGATTTATTAAGTGATGAATAAATAAATGCAAGAATTAAGAGGTTACATTTGATGTTTATCAGTAATGCTTTACTAGAAGGATATTTTGGGAAACAGACCACAAACCCATACATATGGAATGATAGAAATTATAGAAATCAATGAAGAGACTATCTCATTCACTTCAGTAAAGTGCTTCAACATCAAAAATCTGTAGTTGTTCCTTAACCAACTATTGAGATGTGGTATTGTAAGTGAACTAGATCATCATCTATATAGCAGGATGTAATAAAAAAAGTCTAAAGTTCATAAATCAATTGTGTGTGTATATGTATTTAAGATATACTGTTAACATCAAAAGAAAAAAAAGCGGATGTGATTAAAAACAATTGACTCGGGGAGTGAATCTTGGGGTGCTTTAAGTGACTACTACTTATTAAGTTCTTCTGTATCTTTTTTAACGTAGCTGTATTTCTTTAGTGATAAAACAAAAATCTTTCCTTATCCATTTGCTAATGACTCAGATCGAGTAGTGAGTCACTCATTCCCACATAACTATCCTTTGCTTTATGTAATACTAAAGATCATATTTTCCAAATTAAATTACAAGGTTCTTGACACCACACTCATATCATATACATCTTTATATTCCTCATGATATATCATATAACATGTTCAACACAGTATGTTAGTATCTACTGACTGATTAATGAAGATTAAGGTTATCATTTTTAACTGAAAAAATATTGTGTCTAATTTAAATTTTACTTATTTTTCATACTTCCCAAAGAAACCCACTATTATAAGTGACCTTACAACAATGGATATTATATAATACCTATTTTTGAATTAATAAATATTGTAAAAACATATCATGAAGATACAGGAGTTAATATATGACTTTTCAATTAAAAACAGCCTAAATGTATTCCTGTTCCAGGCCAGCACTATGACGACATTTTCAGGTGAACACATAATGACCCTACATCATGATAACAATGCCAACAACAACAATAATAATAATAATAGTTATAAAACTTTTGACAACATCTCAATGGTTATCCATGAAATATTTTACTGCAGAATAGTATAAAGTCAAAATTAAATTAATGATTGGGATTCTTGTCATTTTTTTAAAGATTAGTGAAAGCAAGAAGAAAATGAAAAGTTTTAATCATTTATAAAACCAAAGAAATATCCATATTATCAGGCTATTTGTTGCCTATTAGAATTCATAAGATCATATAATAATCATATATGCCCAGCCAGGGTACTACCCCCCCAAAAAAATATTAATAATCATATAATCCTAGGATTGAAGAGGCCAGAAATAATTATTTTTCCAAATTTTCCATTCAGTAACTCTTAAGTTTTTGCTAAATCATACCAATAGTCATCCTGCATGGTTAAACATTCTCAAGGAGACTCATGGTGACTCTAAAATGTTCTTACTTTTAGAACATTTTCCCTTATACTGAGGCAAATAATCTC
Source organism: Lyroderma lyra (assembly GCA_004026885.1). Lineage (NCBI taxonomy): Eukaryota > Metazoa > Chordata > Mammalia > Chiroptera > Megadermatidae > Lyroderma > Lyroderma lyra. Next base: position 107,790 of record PVJL010002844.1, on the reverse strand, counting down.
TAAGTAAAATTTGATTGGGTTGGTATGACTTATTAAAGTCATCCAGAAAAAATCCAATGTCTGTTTTCTGTGACTCTCGGGCATTTGAAGAATTGTTTTTGTACTTCTGAGTTTTCTGTTTCCTCTTCAATTAGATTGGGTGTGAATCTCCACTCAGTATGGGGGTCTGCCCTTGGAATCCACATCCACGTGTGTATGCCTGTAATTACCATGGCATTTCTGTTTACAGGAGTCTCTGCTACCTTTGGGTTAAATTTTAAAGAGAAACATGGAAAGACCTGGAAAATCTAATGTAAAGATCCTGGTAATACGAGGAAGTCCAGGAAAAAAAAAAACAACACTAAACATTTGTTCTTGGAAGAAAGTCTCAATGTAAGACAATGATTTCCAAGGTCAAAAGTTTGGAAGAAACCCATGAAAACTTTTACCCTTCTCCCACCTTCACCACTGTGTCTGGAGGAGGGAATTAATTTTTAAGAACCACATCATATCATCTCTGAATTGCCCTCCGAAACTGTGGATACAGGACCTACAGCAGCAGGAGGCCGAATAGACAGGCTCTATTTACACCTTCTTTTTTTGCTAAGTGTCATTTTAATAGTTTGATTTTTGTTACCCCTATTGCATGACTTCGTTTGGAGGTACCACATAGCCTTGCTCATTTTTTATTCTGCATGGATGCAATCGTTGACCTTTGATGTCTATTCCCTAGGCTTTGAATGGCAATGACCCTGTCAGCAACATCACCCTTGCCCCTGTCTAACTGACATCTTTGCAAATGCACTGGGCCAGGAGTGTTATTAATACGTTTTCCTTCCATTATTTCATTAATAGCTGGCTTTCATTAAATTACTCTTATCACTTCAAGGTGAAGGAATTTCTCATTGAAATAAGAACAATATTTTGAAGCTCATAGAAAACTGAGTTTAAGAGTTTCATGCAGTTGAATTTTTTTTACATGGTTCATGTCATTATTCCTACCCTGAAAGTAATCATTGCAAAAACTGTCAAAATCTTTGCTTTTCCAACTTCTAGCTTTCCAAAATTATGGTCTTCCACTGAGGACATTTTAAAGTAAGGAATTCAAATCTAGAATCTTATAGTTTTAGAGAATCCAGAGGATTATATGAAAAAAAATCCATTACTGCTTGGATTTCTATTTCTTATTTGCTGGAAGCATCTTAGATATCCTCTCACAAATAAAAACATATCACTCATTAAAGTGGGGAAAAACATAATATGCAAGCACTCATAGAAACCAAAGTGGGAGTCAAATTGAAAAATGACATTAATATCTTTCTTGCTATGACTAAATTATGCTCTAAAATTTTTATTCCCAAGTCATCACCTAGGTTCACTTCTATTCTATTACAGTCACATTCTAGGTAATTGTCATATGATAATTTGGTCTAATTTTTAAGCTGGAGGGAAGTTATATCAAAAATCAACCTAACAGAAGGGTACCTGGGAAAGGCATAGCTACCCTTGCCTGTTCATAGGAGAAAAGTGTGGTGAGTTTAGAAACACTTCTATACTATTGCCCTGCTCAGTAATGTGACAGCAAGCAGCACTGGCCACCAAGAAAGGCAGCACTGTCCACCAGGAAAGTCATCAAGATCTTAGGTCTGCTTCTCAGAATGTGGCCAAAAACTAGTCCATACCCATTTCACTAGAGGAGCTTGTTTAAAACTCCACATGCGTAGGTCCACTCGGACAGGTCTGAGAAGAAATCCATTTAAAAAAACCAAAACGTTCAAATGTGTGACATCATGCAAATTGTACCATGAAATCTCAATCTTACAACTCCCTTTATAGAGTTGGTCATCTACTAAATGTTTGCTTGTTTATATTTTATTTCTAATAGTTTAGAAAATGATTTATCCCCACTCCCTTCACATACACATGTCTCAAAATTCCCAGGCAGGTTGCTATGCAGATAACAATGCAGATCTCAGACTGCAATCTATCAAAAGGCACATGCCCTGGGTTTTCGTGTCATGCTGATGAAATCACACACTGTAATAACCGGACCCAGATTAGCATTACAAAGTCTATGACATATTCTTTCCTACTCATCTTCTACACATTCAAGTGTTTCCCACTTGCTTTGCAATCTCCAATCCACTCCCTTTCCATAGCATCTTACTGTTGTTTTTGTCTTTGTGTTTTTTGAAAATAAAAAGAACAATTGTTGATTGAAATAATAAAGTTTCCATAAAGTAAAGACCTACTGACTGATCTTCACCATCAGCATTATAATTCTGATTTGTGACTCATCTCTGTTGCTTAAGAGCCACTTTTATCAGTTTCTGAGTTAGCATAACTCATCATTTGAGTTCCCAGGAATTCATAAAATACCCAGAAGAACTCAACATCTATAGATCTGTATGGTGCCTGAAATTGTGCTTTTGCACACTGATCAAAAAGAGCTAAAATTCACCACTTCTCAAGCCCTAATTATCCTGCCTGCAACTCAAAATCTGCTCTGCATATAAACTGGCAAGTCAAGATTTGCTCAAATATGTCTGCTTTCAAGCCTGACAACAACTTTGAGAGGCATTACTTGGAATTAAGACATTATCATAATTTATTTACACGATTACAGTGCAAATAGAGAAGATAGCACAGAAGGTCACTCTGACATTTAGCATGTTAACCAGATTAACTTCTTGTCACCTTGAGATACATAGGGTGCCAAGGCACAGAACATTGGTTTATAAACTCTTTGAAGAAATGAACACTTATTTTTGAAATTCCCAACATATCTAGCATATTACTAGTCTTTTTATTTGTTGGACAATACTTCATGCAGAGAACACCAAGAAGCAAAGTATTTAATAAAATTATTTAATGTGCTTGCTAAAGGCTAGATCTTTTTACCTTGGTTCCTGCCCTTTGAACTTGGTTACCTTTGACCTCAGTTTATTGCTATTTTGTTTTGTTGGTTTACTATCTTGAGATTTGTTTCTCTATGTTGTACGTGGGTGTGTTTGGATTTCCTAAAGTTTGTTTCTGACCATCTTATCCTGGAGATAAGGAAAGAAGAGCAAATATTAGTCTCTGTGTGTTTCTGACTGCGATGGTAGGAAGGAGGATGTTCTAGAAATTATTTATGACCATCTCGCTTTGAAAAAAGAAGTAAAAGTCACTCAAAATATGCTTAGGTTTAGATATTGAGTGTTTTTAATTTGCTGTGTAGGTCCTTAATAGAGCAAAACTAATTTTGTTTAGATTAGCACCATCTGATTTAAATTTCTTTTAATTTCAATATTATTTAAACTTTACTATTTAATATTTTAATATTTATGTTAATATGATGTAATCAAGTGAAAAAATAGGGTCCATTAATTGGGTACTAACTTTTCACAGGGCCTTAGGAGTAAATAAACCAGTAAAAACGAATCATCATTTCCAGCCTATCAGTGGAGCGCTGACCGTGTTTTGAAGTGGGAGGAGTAGGGGCAAGGTGCAGGAAGGGAGAGGAGAAAAGGAATTCGGTTAGCAATGAGCAAGGGCCAGGCCTCATACGAGGGGACGGAAGGAACCGCTGCTGGCGGGAAGGTCTGCTCGGCGGATCCACTGAGATCCCCTAACCCATCTGTCTTTGTATCTTTATTCGATTGTTTTGGTTTTTGCAAACAGTGTAATAGCTTTTTTCCTTTAACTTTGATTACTTTTATTTATTCCAGGTTTATTGAGGTATAATTGGCCAAAAAAATGTACATATTTAAGGGGTACAATGTGATGTTCGATAAACATTTGGGTTGTGAAATGGTTACAATCAAGTTAATTAACACATGCACCACCTCGCAGTTATCTTGGTGTGGGGGGCATGTAATTAGAACACTTACAATCTACTCTCTTAGCAAATTTCAATTATCCAATGTAGTGTCACCAACTACAGTTACCACATGATACATTAGACGCTCAACCCTTATTCACCTTATGACAGAAAATGTGTGCCCTTTTAGTAACCTCTTTCCGTTTTCACCATCCTACGTCGTGGCAACCATCATTCTAATCTCTGTTTCTGAGTTTAATTTTTTTTACTTCCACATATAAGTGATCCCATTCAGTATTTGTTTTTACCTGCTTGGCCTGTATAGATTAATTCGCTTAGCATGATGTCCTCCAGGTTCACCCATGTGGTTGCAAATGGCAGTATTTTCTTCTTTTTAAAGTTGAATGACACCACATTTTCTTTATCCATTCACTTTGGCTATTGTGATTAATGCTATAATGAACATAGGAGTGCAGATATCGCTTTGAGATAATTACTTCATTTCCTTTGTATATATATCTGGAAGTAGCATTGCTGGATCATATGGTAGCTCTATTTTTAATTTCTTAAGAAACCTCCATACTGTTTTCCATAGTGGCTGTACCAACTTACATTCCTACCAACAGTATATATACAAGGGTCCCTTCCCTTTTCTCTACACGCTCACCAGCTTTTTTTATTTCTTGTCTTTGATCACAGATGTTGAAACAGGTGGGAGATATGCATTGTGCTTTCAATTTGTATTTCCCTGATGATTAGTAATATTGAGCACCTTTTCACATACCTATTGTCCATTTGTAGGTCTTCTTTATAAAAATATTCAGATTCGTTGCCCATTTTTCAAATAAAGTGTGTTTTTGTTTTGTTTTGTTTGAAATTAAGTTGTTTGAGTACTTCATATATTTTGGATATTAATCCGTTATCAGATATGTAGTTTACAAATATTTTCTCCCATTTGATAGGCTGCCTTTTCATTTCCCTGATGGTTTCCTTTGCTGTGCAGAACCATTATAGTTTGATACAGTCTCGCTTGCCTGTTTTTCCTTTTGTTGTGTATACTTTTGTGTGTGTGTGTGTGTGTGTGTGTGTGTGTGTGTGTGTGTGTATTCTTTTAGTGTCATATACACTTGTGTTTTAAGGAAGAGAATATCAGGGTCCTGAGATTATTTTATCTGTTTACATCCTTTCTGGGTTAAACAGTGAAAGAACAGAAATTTCACTAATTTGTGTCAATTTCTTTTTTGTTCACCACTACCACAACAACAATAAGTAAATTTTTAAATGAATAGTTACTTTGTGACAGGAACTATGATAAAATTTATGTGGATTATCTCTTTTACTCTCCCACATGTTGTGAATAAGTTACTATTTTTACCGCATAAAGATACAGAAACAAGGTTTAGAGAAAGGTTAAATATCTTACACAAGGTCACACAGTTACTGAGTGCTGAAAATAACACTTGAACTCATGTACTGCTGAATCCAGAAGTTGCACGTGTAATCCCTAAACAGTATTGCCTTTCAATAGAACCTCCTCCCCTCTTTTTAAAATTCCAGGTCTCATGTGTTTTATTTGATTCATTTACAGAAGTGAGAGAACTGAAATAGGCTGTTCACTTCCAAAGCTGCCTTAGCAGCCATCTGGAAGCAGTATGTCCTGCAGGAGGATATCTCTCAATCTATAGATCTAGGAGGAGAGGGGCTAGCCTACTAGCAGAATTGCACACAACAGGTTGTGAGAAAGGGTGTAGGATGTAGTCCATCCCAAATCTCATCAACACATCACAGTTTCTACACATGATAGAGGAATCACAACAGTCCTCTCAATTTAACTGACACAAGAATGGGTAAAGATCAGAGACTGGGAAGGCATGACTATATTATTCTTGTCAAACTTCCCTGGATCTCAGTATTCCATTAATGCTAGAAAGCAGTCAAGGGGAGATAGAGTTATTTAATGAGTTTTTAAAATCTGAGTGTTTCATATTAACATTTAATCTATATGGTCTTAAATCCTTGCCAAGCTTGGGGTTCCCTGGTGGTGTAGTGGCCAGATTTTGGCACACTCAACTCCATGGCCTGGGTTCATATTCCCAGCCAGGGAACTACCCCCAAAATAAATAAATAAATCCTTGCAAAGGAGTAGCAGGTAATGATTTTACTTTTGTGGGGGAGTTCTGGCTCTAAGATCAGCGTCTCACACGTAAGATATTACGAGTCCTTTCTAAAGGATCTTACCTATGATTTGTTTAAAATCATTCCATGCTTTCTGATTTCAGTTAAAATTTGTTGCCAAGACTTATAAAGCCTTCCTCTCACCAGTTCTTTACACAACCCCACACTCTGTACCATGTAAAAGTACTTGCAAATTCCACAACATGCCTTACCTTCTCACCCTTGTATGCCTGCAACTGTAGTAATCCCTCTGTCCTCATACAGTTCTCTACTTGTTTGTCTGGCCAATTCCATTCAACTCAATCTAAAATGTCAATTCGTATCTCCTTAGTCTGGGGCAATTTTCTGAACTGTCTTCCTCGGACTGAATGGAAAGTATAGGCTAGTGTTCTCACCAGTGTCTACAGCTCAGCATGTGGTCAAGTGCTCAGTTCTGCAGTCATCCAGCAGGGTTTGAACTATCCTTTGTCCACTTAGTATATGAGTCAACTTAAAATGAGTTAGTGACTTCTCTGTGGTTCAGTTTCCTCATCTATAAGATGGACGTAGTAGTACCATACTCAAATTACTGTAAGGGTCCAACAACAATAATATAAGTAAAGGACTTAGCACAGTACTGGTTAATTGTAAGTTCTCCGTAAATGTTAGCTAATAGTTCCTACATTGTTTGGGCATATTTATTGTCATATCTACCCCTAAACTGTGAGCGATTTGAGGTCATGAACAGATATTTTATCTCTGTTTTCCCATGTGCTTAGCACATAGCAGGTGTTCTACAAATGTTAATTGAGTGGATATTAAAGATCATGCAGATCATTGATGAATGAACAAGATGCTCATGCTTAACCATACCAATTAATTATTGTGTTCAACATATCCAGGAGTCTTCAAAATTCTCCAAAGGAAGTTTACCTGCTGGAAGTTTGACTTCATGCTCCAACCATAGGTCATATACATAACATGTTAGTATGAGAAAGTGGCCTTCTAATTAAAATAGTATAAATCCTTCTGATGTGGAAGCAGAGAATAGCTTCAGAATTAAAGCCTCAAGATGGAAAGAAATCATTATACACCTGGTTCTCAATTCTTTTACCTTCTTCCCTGCTCCATGTAAGAGTGTTCCTGCTGCCACCAACCAGCATGTAGCCCCTCCCCACCCCACAAAAACAAAACAAACCAATAAACAAAAAACAACGAAAAAGCACTCATTCTTATTAAATGTGGACTGAAATCTCATTCTTTAAACACTCTCATAATAGCAGTTCAAAACTCCAAAGGACCTAACAATGACCAAGTTTCTCAAGTACAGGTATATGATGGTAGGATTAAGAAGTCCTAATGTCCATTCCATAAAAACCATGGTCGATTGGTCCATTTGTTTGATATCTGCTCTGATTTCCATCTAGACTGCAAAAGTTGGAAAGCTCTGAATTACATGTCCCAAATGCTCTTGCAGCTCTTGGGTTCTTTAACCACTTGCACTGAATTAAGTGGGGACAGGGTGGAGAAAGAGGAAGTGGTTTGGGCTGTGTCCACTTTACCCACAAAGCTAGCACTCTCTCAGGCACCTGTGGCCTTCCTTATTCCTGGACTGCAGCTGAGGTCCTGGAGCCAGCACTGAAGCCAGTGCTGTGCTAAGTCCTTGGCTCTCCTTCGGTGGCTACTACCTGGGTGTGTTCTTGCTGTAACATTTTGTTGACAGTCCTTACTAAGAGGCACAGTCTGAAGTCTACTTTCTGCAGCCCATTCCCTCCAGCCCAACCACAATTTCACAAGCACCTAAGTCCTGGTGTTAAATCATTCTCTGCTTAAAAGAACTGTGATAGCACTGCTACCATCCCTGTGGAAGCCTTTCCTTGCAGCTTTGGTGTTTCTGTGGTGATTTTGTTCTCTGGCTGACATCTTCCTCCTTCCTGACTTCACTGACTTCTGTATCCAACCCTGCCTATCCTATTCTAGAAACTCATTCAATGATGTTGCTTCTATCCAGATAGGAATTAGAGTCCAGGCCATACATCTTGGCTCTCAATTCCCTACTCAAGTTTATAACTTACCCCACTCAGCTTGCTTTCTTGTTACAAAGAGGGCACTGCTCTTTTCAGAGGATTTGCAGACACTCCCTGAGCCTTAGTGGCTAACAGCTCAGTGAAGGCTACTGTATCCACTTCTTTGAGAAAACTTTCCCTCTTTGCTTAGCATCAAATACGTGCACTCACTACAAATCCCACATAGAAGATTGTCCCAAGAACACAGACCTGAAGAATATCCCGAGAACAAAAACTCAATAACAGGAGAACTAGCACGCGTAACACTGCAGGATGGCTCCAGGAATAGAGCTCCAGCTTTCAAAGGTGGCAATGTGTTTACCCATAAATACTAAAGCCAAGAGCTTTTTGCTTCCTAACATGTTACTCTTCTCAATTCCTTCTTTTTTTTTCAATTGTTAAATTTATTGGAGTGATAGTGGTTAGCAAAAATTACATAGGTTCCAGGTGTACAGTTTTATAATACCTCGTCTATGTGTTGCGTTATGTGTTCACCACCAGAGTCAGTCTCTTTCCATCACCATTGTACTTGACTTTCACTTCCTCCTCTCCCATTCCCTCCCCACTTACCCTCAAGTAACCACTAAACTATTGACTGTGTCCATACCTTTTGTTTCTGTGTTGCTTTCAGTTTTATATTCCGCATATGAGTGAAGTCATACAGTTCCTTGTTTTTTCTGTCTGGCTTATTTCACTTAGCATGATGATCTCCAGGTCCATCCATTCTGTTGCAAATGGCAATATTTCATCTTTTCTTATAGCTGAGTAATATTCCATTGTGTATATGCACCACAGCTTCTTTATCCAGTCATCTGTCACAGGGCACTTTGGTTGTTTCCATGTTTTGGCCACTGTGAACAGCGCTGCAATGAACATGGGGGTACATAAGTCTTTGCGGACAAAGGTTTTCAAGTCTTTTGGGTAGATCCCCAGAAGGGGGATTGCTGGGTCACATGGTAGCTCCATTCCCAATTCTCTGAGGAACCTCCACACTGCCTTCCACAGTGGTTGTACCAGTTTGCACTCCCACCAGCAGTGTACCAGAGTTCCTTTTTCTCCACATCCTCTCCAGCACTTGTTATTCCTTGTCTTGTTGATAATAGTCATTCTCACAGGTGTGAAGATTTTTTGTTTTGTTTTGTTTTCACTTCCTTCTTATGAGAATAGGTTGACCCTGTTATGCTAAGACCACAATTTGAAAATGATAAAAATGTAAACAACCAGGTTATGAGCTCTATGAGAATGAGAACTGCTTGACTCATCTTTCTAACCTCAGCACCTAGCATTGGGCCTGGCCCACACTTACCGTATGCCCTTCAGCAACAATTCGTGACACCAGCTGAATGTGCTATAGTTTAGTTTAATTCTGACACTAACTACCTGGAGTTGGCACAAACCCTACAGGCTAAGGGCTCAGTGCCAGAATATTGTATCTTCTTCAGATACCAGCCATGGCCTTCAGGTTTGATAATTCACTAGAAAGACTTCCAGAACTCACGGAAAGCACTATGCTTCCAATTACCATTTCATTATAAAGGATATAACTTAAGAATAGCCAAATGGAAGAGATGAACAGGGCAAGGTCTGGGGAAGACGAGTGCAGAGCTTCCATCCCTGTGGGCTCAGGTTGTACCACCTCCCAGTACATTATTCAAAATGCTCATCTGAAATGGAAAATGCTTGACAAAACTGGTCTATGTTGTCTGTTAACTCCTGTTGTTGACAAAACTGTTCTATGTTGACTGTGAAAACTGTTCCGTGTTGCAGTTTATGCCCGTGGCTTCTGTAACCCTGCTTGCCTCCTGCATCAGCCAGCTCTACCCCATCCATATAAAAACCCAAAAAGCCTGCTAATTGGGGCTTGGACTTTGGAGACTGACTCCTCTGAGCCCACCAGTGTAATAAAACTAGTTCTCCAACTCTCTGAGTGCCAAGTGCCATTTGACTTCCTCGGGTACCTGTCCTCCCACAACACATCAACCTGGAAGCGTTCTGAGCACCATTGCCCAGAGTTTTTATTGAGGTCTCACTAGGTGGGCATGACTGATTAATTCACTGACCACATTTGAATTCAACCTCCAGTTCCTTTTGTTTCAGTCCTTCTGGAAGGTGAGGGATGGGGATACTGAATTTTCCAATCTTTAATCATGTGTTTGGTCTTTGGGGCATGACCAGCCACTCTCTGGAACTATCTAGGGGCCCACCATGAGTCATCTTGTTAGCATAAACTCAGGCATGGTGGAGAGGGGCTTGTTATGAATAACAAAAGACACTCCTATTAGGAAAATTCCAAGAGATTTTGAAGCTCTGTGTCAGGAGCCAGGTACAAAGACCAGATCTATTCATATTCTTTATTCTCTCACACCATCTGAGACACATTTGCCAAACTGAATTGAGTTGGCTACCTCCAGGTTCCTGTTAATCATTTTTTAAAACTGAATGAAAGTGTCTTCGATTCTAGAATCAAAATGCTTGCATTAAAAGTAATGTTCTTTAAGATCTTTCTTGAATATTCATTTTAAATACAGTTTAAATAATCCCCAGCTGAAAGCCTGAATTTAAGTCATCTTTTAACTATAGATGATAGGAAATGAATTCTGCCATCCCAGATGGGTTTTTAAAGCTTTAGTGTACTTACTACTAAGATGTTTGCTATTGCAGGGATATCAGATACCTTTATGGCCCAGAATGGGTGAATATACTTACCTGCCAGCCAGAGTAAATATCAAGCACCTTGAATTGTATCAAGGTAAGCACACAATAAAACAAAGTATTTATTTGTGCATCTGACCAGTGTTGTTTTAAACTATGAAAATAAAATAAGAGGAGAGAAATATGTATAGTTACTATGTTTTAGGGCTTATATTACTTTTATTAAAAGAAAGAATATCTGCCAAGAAAGGTTTGCTTTTGTGTGGGAAGAAAATTTTAGATAGATAGATAGATAGATGATAGATAGATGATAGATGATGGATAATAGAGAATCACATTTATGTATAAGCATATGTGTGCAAATATAGAAATGCATGTATTTGAAAATACAGAGAGGCAGTGGACTTTTTTTCTGCAAAGGGACAAACAGTAAATATTTTAGGTTTTATAGACCATACAGTCTCTGGCACAATTATTCATCTCTGCCATTGCAATGCAAAAGCATCCATCTACATTACCTAAAGGAATGATCATGAATGTGTTCTAATAAAACTTTATTTATGGATACTGAAATTTAAATTTTATATAATTATTATGTCACAAAATAATATTCTTCTTTTGATTTTTTGTCAACTATTTGAAAACATATAACCCATTTTTGTTCTCAGAACACACAAAAAGAGGCAACAGGACATGGGGTGCTGCTCCTTGTATACGGGGGGGGGGGTTAATCTGGTGATGATGTCACTTTGCTCAGGTTGAATGATCTGAGTGAACCTGCATTAGCTGGAGACTCTGACCCTTGAGTTACTTCTGTTCTATTGGATGCTAAAAGAAATCCTCATCTATGGTATTATTTCTTGATCTCTCCAGCCCACTCTCCCACCCTTCTCCCCCACTCCCTCTTCTGTCTCTGTTTCATTCTTGAAAGATAAGAAGGGTTTAATGGCAAATGTGCTCCGGATACTTCCAACATGAACCGTTCCTGTTATTAATATCAAGGTAACACAGCTGATGACAGCTCCTTTCATTGATTCATAATTCATGTCCCTGTTAAAGGGTATCTGATCTGATGAGCTGTACATATTTCATTCTGAATATGCTAATGTTGTCAGTTTATATCAAAATAAAACCACAACTTATTTTTTTCTTGACTGGGAAAGTCAGGGAGAAAATGCCTCTCTGAGGGGTGGGGTGGGAGGGTTGGAAATCTCAAGATCTGGAAAATACCTCTGACTCTGAAAGATCAAATCCTGTTCAAATTGCAATCAAACTGCCTCTTAAGAGATTCTGCCCACGTCAGTGTTGGGTGTCTCATGGCAACATGGCAGTATTTTTTTATTTACTAGCTTCAAAGTTTCAAGAGATAGCTTTCCTTTACAAAATGCATTTCAGGAAGTGGTTGTATTTTTTAAAGCAATTTTTAAAACTCTCTGTTTAAGTGAACAGGTTCATCAATCAGAAAGCCTGAAGGCAGGTGGGGGGGAAAGGGCAATTTTTTATTGTTATTAAAGCAGGAGAAATAATATTTGAGGCCTGAGGCTCAATTTGTGAAGAGCATGATCCACGGGATTCCTGTTCAAGGTAGGCAGCTGCTGAGACACTTCAAAAGATCATCTTTATTGCAGAACAATTGCCTGACCCAGTTTCCTGGTCAGCCACACGCTTTTGTAGAAACTTCAGGAACTGATGAAAAAGCTCAGCAAAGTTAACATGTGTACTTTCATCTGGGGCTACTGGGAGGGGAAATATGAAAAGGTTTCCAGGTCCCTTGTATTTAGCACTGCCAGGTCTACTGGCACAGAAGCAAAGAATGAAACAAAAGATATGAGCATGTTTTCAAAGGCAGTGTCTAACATCTTGGCAAATGTGCTTGCTATTAGGATTTCTAGAACACAGAGGTCTTTCTATTCACAGTCTTTTGTCTATCAAAATTTCGATATTGTAATAAAATCCCATTGTAAAGTACATTTTGGCCACTGGGTAAGGATTCACTGCCTTGGTATAAAAGATATTCTCCCACCTAGTCTTATCCTCTTGAGAAACAACAATTCTTGGTGCATAAGCATCTAAACAATATTTAATGTGAAATCCCGACATGCATCATAAAACTAACGTAAAGAGCAACAATGTATGTTTTAATGATGTTGAAGGAAAGAACACATTTTCACAAACAACTCTAAGTAAAGTTCCATTCATTGCATGCTGAACAATAGGACACCTTTAAGAAAAGAGCTCTTCAGCTTTTTATTTTAAGCAGCTGTGTACTTACATTTATCAATAAAAAGAATCTTTCAAAAGACCTATTTGGTTTTAAAATTTCTTCTTTCAGTTTTTTTTTCCTATAGGTTCATTTTGAAGAATGTCATTTTAATTCACTTTTAGTCCCCCTTATTATTAGTTCCCTAGGGATACCATAACAAAGTACCAAAAACTAAGTGGCTAAAAACAAAGGAAATCCATAGTCTCACAGTTCTAGAACTAGAAGTCCAAATTAAGGAGTCTTTAGGGCCCTGTTCTCTCTCTGATGGACTTAGGAGAGAATCCTTCCTTGCATCCTTTAGTTTCTGGTGTTTTCCAGCTATCCTTGGTATTTCTGGACCTGTAAATAGATCACTATGGTCATATGGCCATCTTCTCCCTATGGATCTTCACCTGGTCTTCCCTGTGTGGATGTGTGTCTCTCCAAATTTCTGGTTTTTGTAAGAACACCAGTCATGTTGAATTAGGACCCATCCTGATGACCTCACTTGTACTTAAGTACTTCTGTAAAGACCTTATTTCCAAATAAGGTGGTGTTTTGGTGTATAAGGGTTAGGACTTCAACATATCTTTCTGGGGGAGACACAATCAATCTGCTACACCTGTTATGTGTTTAATATAGTAACAAAGACTCTACTTGCAGGGATCATTTTTATAGTTTGTTAATATAGTAACATTTTTGCTAAATAACAAAAGTGATAACATTTACAGAGTGTGACTGAGAAAACTCAATAGCAGCAAAGAAGGTGGCATGATCTCTAAGTCATTTCCAGTTGTCTTAGGCCAAGCTTGTCCAACTCACAACCAGCAGGCCACATGTGGCCCAGGGCAGCTTTGAATGCAGCCCAACACAAATTCATAAACTTTCTTAAAACATTATGAGATGTTTTTTTCTTTTTTTTTTTCTTTTTATTTTCAGCTCATCAGCTATCATTAGTGTTAGTGTATTTTATGTGTGGCCCAAGACAATTTTCCTTTCAATGTGGCCCAGGGAAGCCAAAAGATTGGACACCCCTACCTTAGGCCTTCACAACTTGGAGTTACGGTCCACATATGCAGCTTGGTCCACCCCATCCCAAGGTAACTGCAGAATGTGGGCAGGTCTGGGTCTCTTTCTGGTAGAACTTTTCCTTGAGGTTCCCATTGAAATATCTGGGCATTTATCTGACCCTCTGATAGAATTCATTTCAAGGCCCTCCAGGTCCCACCAGTGACCATGACTGTAAATGAACCAGCACCAATGGAGCAGAGAAGTCCAAACTGCACCTACCCTACAATGCCTCTAAATAAGCATCACCCCTGGCTGGTGCTGTGGTCCTGGGAAACAGCACAGCTCACAGACACATGAAGCCTTTGACATGTGCAAGCCAAAAAGAGAGGCCTTCAGAGAAACCAGACTTGCTAATACCTTGATCCTGGACTTCTAACCTCCAGTACTGTGAGAAAATAAATTTCTGTTTCTTATACCTCCCAGTCAGTGGTATTTTGTTATAGTAACCCTGACAAACTATATATATATATATATATATATATATATATATATATATATATATATATATATCTCTTGTGTGGAGGAACTAGTAATTGGAGTTCCACTTAGTATGTAAACTTCTGCTGGTTTGGATGGGAGCACAATTCTCAGTGTATTCATCAATTATCACTACATGACAAACAATCACAAAGTTCCAGCAGCATATAAAAATAAATAAATATTATTTTGTACTTACACATCAGCAGACTGGCTGGGGTTTGATGAATCTTTTCTGAACACCATTTGACTTAGCTCTAATTTGCACTTTAGGTTCAGGTGAGCTATTCTGGTACTAGCATCTACTTAAGGCATGTTGTCCTCACAGCGATGGCAGTGGAGAGCAGAACAACCATACTAACCATTTTTAAGCCTTTAAATCATACCCACTAACACCCCATTGGCCAAATCAGGCCACAAGGTCCACCTCAAAGTCCAGGATGACTAAATGCACTCCATCGTATATTGTGAATATACAATGTAATTTAAAGGTGAATGAAGAATTAGATTAATTATTTGATCTACCACACTTACATTGCATCAGTACATTTTTAGGGGTTGAGGGGCCATGGACTTAGTCTTAATAAATGAACTTTAGATTAAGGCCTTACTATCCAGCATATCTAAAATTATTGTCTCAGACAACTTTCTGTGAAGTAGTCATTTCACATTGCTGAGCCAGTTTTTAGAAAAATAAAAAATAGTAAGTCTATTAACTAGGTAGGCAATTACAACACAGCAGCCACTTGCCCCACATAGTGCTTCGCTTATTTGTTTATTTGATGAGTTAGTTGCAAATATTTTCAAGGATTTTGCATTAAAATTTGGTTTCTCCTAATAAACCGGAAAATCTGAAAACAATAAGCATCAAAGGCAACGATCACCAGAAATGAAGATTCATCTGTTCGTTTGATGTCTGCTCTCTCCTGACGTCACAGCCCCCACCAGGCAACTTCTCTCACTTGGGCTATGTCCTTACCTCCTACCGTTATATGAGTTTGGACCCCCATTCTACATGTGAAAGGAAGAACATGTGAAGATACACAGGGAGAAGACGGCCATGTGACTACAATGATCTGTGTACAAGTCCAGAAAGGGTGTCCAGCTACATTTTGAAATTCTAAAGTGAGATAAGATAGACCCCTAATACAAACTCATTTGCAGTATTGCTCTTGAAATCGTCTCTGCTTGGCAATGTTTAAGCTTGGGGAGAATTTCTAATTACAATTTTTGCCTTGCACATAAAATCTGTGCTTCACACTCTTTAGTCGCAATCAGAAGGAAATGCTCTAGGTTTCCACATAGGGAATTTCTCTTTAAGGGTTGAAAGCAACATAATCCTAAAGGCATGCTGTTCAGGGACAGGTTGGAAGTTCATCCTGCACAGAAACACACACACACACACACACACACACACAGAGAGAGAGAGAGAGAGAGAGAGAGAGAGAGAGAGAGAGAGACAGAGAGAGACAGAGAGAGAGAGAGAGAATCTTTTCAGAGCACTTTGCTTACCACACAGCTTCCTCCAATCCATTGCTAGTCTTGTCTAAATCACCATCCCCAAACAGCTGCCCTACCACTGAAATCAGCAGGTTGTCTTTGGGACCAGCTGCATTGATGAGTGGTCTTTCAGGTATGCTCTGCAACCCCAACTTCACCACAGTGAATACAGCTCTCGGAGTGGTGTCTCTTGCAAAGGAGAACCTCAGAGAAAAGACGTCAGAATTTGGAAATAAAATCACAGACAGAAGAGTACTCTATCTATAGCAAGAGTTGAGGAATTTTGTTATTGTTGTTTATTGATTGGGATGGAGCAGCTGCCCCAGAACAAAGAAGAGAGAGAAAGAAGAGGGAGCACTATATGAGAGAGGGCATAACTGGAGGAAGTAAGAGAGACCCAGGAAAGCCACAGTACCATGAAAAGGGAGTTGAAGCAAGAGATTATGTCCATTCCTTCTTTGACCCATTTGAACACTGATGAGAATTCTTATGAAGACTCCATTTCTCAAGCTAGAAATAAAATTTTGAAATCTTTTGTAGGTAAATTTATTCACAGATTTTTATCTCATTTAATCCTTTGTTTTTAATGTCTGATCTTATCTATTTGTCACCTTTAGAAGAGACTATTTTTGATGGGACTGAGACCTCACGGTAGAAGGTCTCAGAAAGTACAGCCTCAGTCTCTAGGCTCTATTTCTGGCATTTTTCTTTGGCCTGCTTCATTCTCTTGGCCCAGAGTTTACCAAAATCTATAGCCTCATTCTCATTTTTCTTAGTATGCTATGTCTTCAGAGCAATCCACTGACATTCGTGTTACAGGACATGTGGAGTAATAACATACTGAATCTTGAGATTCTGGGTTTCTTACCTTCTTTATTCAGGGGCTTTTTCCTGGTGGACATCATCTTCTTTAGGGTGATTAAAGTTTTGCAGATTCTGATAGCTGTTTTGGGCCCCTGGCAGCAATGCAACACAGTTATCAGTTAGCCAGAAATATCCTCCTTTTTAAAAAAAATATAATAACGAAGTTGAGAACATTCAGCTTGGTATCTACAAGGCAGTGTTGACCAGATTTATGCTTCCTTTCTTCAGTTCCCCTTGAGCTATAACAGAAGTGCCCCTTACCCAGGGGCAGGCAGACACAGACGGGTCAAGACAACCTGCTTCATGGGGGAATGTTCTTTGCCATTCCCATCACTGATCTGAAGCACACAGTCTTTCCACTCTTCACCCAGATCATCAGCAACAACTTCTGTGCCCATACCCTTCCCATAAAAGCATAAAGTTTGCATTCATCATCCACTTCAATGAGTTTCTGGCAGCCAGTGGCTGTAAAGAAGATATTCAACTGCATCCTGAAGCAGCTGATTACCTCCAAGATGCCATGAAGAAGAGCTTACCTCATTCAATTGTTACCACAATACTTAAATGTTTTTTTAATTTTTCAATTACAGTTGGCATTCAATATTATATTAACTTCACACGTACAACATAGTGGTTAGACATTCATATAACCTATGAAGTGACCCCTCTGGTGGACCTGCTATCCCCCGACACCATACATACTTATTATAATGTTATTGACTATGTTCTCTATGCTGTACTTTGCTTCCTGGTGACTATTTTGTAACTACCAACTTGAACTTCTTAATCCCTACGCCTTTTTCACCCAGTCCCCCAAACCTCCTCCCACCTAGCACCATCAGTTTGTTTTCAGTATCTACGAGTTTGTTTCTGTTTTGTTTGTTCATTTATTTACCACAGTGCTTCACTGTGCATTGTTATCCCATGTTATATAAGAAGAAAAGAAGCACTGAAATTATTTTCAAAATCACTCTTTCCCTAAATGGTAGAGGCAAGATTTGAACTATGTCTCTGCTACCCCAGACTATGCTCCTTCCATACAAGAAAACTGCCATCTTTAGATAAATAGATGGGGTTGAAACTAAGGCCTAAAACTGTTGAAACACTTGTTCAATTTCACATAGCTACTAAGTAGCAAAGTCAGTGTTTGAAGCCAGTCTTTCTGACTTTAGGTCCTAAATTCTTAAGCACTTTGATGGCTAGGATTTCTAAATCTCATATAGATAGCAATCAATGTGGAGCTTAAATATATCCTGGGAAAGAGATCATATAAACATATAAGTATTGAGAGAAAATAAATAATTTTTCATCTTTGAAATGAAAATGAATCTTTCTGGCATAGATGACCCCCAGTATTCAGGTACAGATGAGGAGATGAGCCAGGAGCCTCCTGCTGTGATCGCTCGTGTGTGTGTGTGTGTGTGTGTGTGTGTGTGTGTGTGTGTGTGTGTCTGTAGGAGTGGAGATGACATGCTCTAATGAAGCCAGCGATGCTGAGGTCAGGAGACACAGACATACCTGGGTCTGGTACCCGGTGAATGAACACAGGCCGATCACCCCAGTGCAGTGCAGTGCAGAGCCCAGTGTCCATTAAAACAGAATCCGAGAATTAAGGTAAAAATAAAGCAGAAGCAATGACAATAAACTAAGTTGGAAAGAATGCTCTTTATTTTATTTTATAAATATTACATCTCCTATTTTGTGGATGAAGGAATTGGGGTTGAGAGAATGTAGACACCTTGCTCAGTGCCAGAGTCAGGATGTGGCAGAACCAAGATTCAAACTCCAAAATGCCTGGGTCCTAAAGTACCGAGGTGAAGGCAAGGAGCTTCCATGAGCAAGAGGGTTCAGACGAATCTGGACTATTAGGAAATTTACCAAGCCTCGGTGAAGGCAGAAGGCCGGTTGCCCTTCACACAGCCTTAAAGAGGAAGTGCTCAAAATCCAGCATCCCACAGTCACATGCTGGGAGAGGAGAGAACACTTGTCACTTGTTTTTATATTTATTTTTTTATTTTTAATTCATTTTTATTGTTAGACTTATTGGGGTGACATCTGTTAGCAAGGATTACATAGGTTTCAGGCACACAGTTCTACAGTGCATTGTCAACTTGTATAATAAATTCATCACCTAATGTTGTCACTTGTTTTTAGAAGAAGTTGTTTAAACTTCTTGATGTAAACACAAGAATAATAAAACAGTGGATTAAAAAGCTTCACTATCCTGGGGGAAATGCTCAAATAAACTGTTCAGGCAAGGGAAGGAAGGAATAAAGGAAGGGAAGGAAAAAGAAATAAGTGAGGAAGAAGGAAAGGGAGAATAAGAGAGGGAAATAGGAAATGAAAAGTAGAGGGATGGAGAAAAGAAGGATGGAGGAAGAAAAGGATGAAAAAAGAGAATTTTAAAGGATATGGGATCCACCACAAATTAGAGCCCTCAGTGCTGAATCCATAGAGAACTGTCACTGAACGTTATTTTCAGATAATGAAATTAAATATACTCCTTTGTTGTCTGTGCCCCTGTAGATCATGAGTTCTGGAGATCATGGTCTATAATACATACACAATTTTGGTAATTCTCCAAGGACTTGGAACAGTACTGTGCAGGCAGTGGGTGTTGAATAAATAAAAGGTTGACATTGATTGATAGTCTCTTCCCTAAAGAAAATTGATCTCCAATTCAAATCTTCAACATAACACCGAGCAAGGTTAATCTTCATATCCCTGCAGATGGAGACTAATGGCGTTGGCCTAAGTAGGCATAAATGCATCAGGAAACCAAATTGGGAAATGATAGCTGTTGTCACCTGGGGAATTGCCGAAAGTGGATGTCACTCGTGGCCCCGAAATGTCTGGATAGTTTCCCCCCATAGATATCAATAGACTGTTGAAAGAACACTGATAGAGTAGAAAATGCATACAAATAAAATTTTAAAAAGTTATTGAAAACTGAATTTAGCAATTTCGTCCTGAACAACTCTTAGGTATTTGCTTTTGAAAAATGGTAATTGCTGAAATGCTAAAGATAGACGAAGGACAGTTCCTCCTCTTCATCCTTGGACCAAGTCCCAGACAAAACACTGTCGTATACACAGATGAGTTTTAAGGAAACATACAGCAAAGTGTCCCAGTTACTTAATAAACAAACATCCATCAGCAAGCTGATACTAAGTAGTTCATGCAACCATATTTGAAAAAGTCCTGACTCTGTCCTTTCAGGTGTTCCTGGATGATTCAGCCAGTGTACATTATCTTAAATATTATTCATTTCACCAATGAGAGCCCATTCCTAATACCCATTATGCTGATTAGAATTGCCAGTTTCTCCAATAAGAATTTATTTCTTATATTCATTATGCTGGTTAACAAAACAGTGTGCATAAAAGATAAGGATAAAAAACATGCCTTTAATAATTACATCTCAAGTGTGTGGCCTTTTTTGTTTAATATTAGGTGACTACCTCTGAAGTGTGGATTCCTTTTTAAAACAGCTTACTACCTCCTCGGTAATCAGCACATAGGTTTATATGATACTAGCATTGTGTCGACTGATTTAAAGCATATGACAAGCAACATAACACAAATGAACTATATCTAAATCCTTTTCTCATTAAAAATAATAATTTTAGTAATTGGCAAATGAAATATGCCACTCCAATATACACATTAAATATATTCAATATTCACTTATTCTGGAATGTGAGAAAATATAAAACACGTAACTGCCCATTACTCATATAACCACAAGAAAACCCAGACACTGCAAGGTGACTTCATACCACGCAATATGACCAACATAATATTTTGAGCTGCAACTGTCCTTTGTCTTGTCAGTTCAGAAAACACACATCAGCTGGAGTCACTCTGCTTCCTAGTTTCTAGGTGTTTGGCTCAAATCCTGATTTCTAAGTCAGGCAAGTCTGTCATCCCCCCTGAACTACAGTAAATGCCCAGATGGCCTTCCAGTTTTGTATCCCTTAGAGCTCTGGCAGGTACATGAAGCGCTGTGCCTGGACTCGGAGTAGTTCAGATTACGGGTCTTACCCAACTGTGTCTCATATCTTTTCCCCACCATTTATCCTAATATGGACGTCAGCTCTTTTTACCGATTTTTTACAACATACATGCTCTCTCTCCGTCCCTCCCTCCCTCCCTCATATACTCACTCATTCAATGTCTTTACTAAAGGTTTGGCAGAATTGAGGGCTTTATACCTCAATATCAAGAAGTCTAAAACTTAACAGAAAACCACTTATTTTCGCCATTCTGCCACGCAGACTAAGACCCCACATCTGATTACTTACTCCGTCACAAAGAAGTTACTGGTTTCGTAACACATTTACATTATTTTACAGGGCAGACTTTGTTACTTCCCTTCGGTGTCTCTCTCCCCTTACCCCTAGTGCTTTCAAATTTTGCACCATTTGATGATTTGATTTTTCCAGTAATACAGACACTTGAGAATGGGGAGGAACAACAAAGGGCAAAGATAGTCAACAAAACAGTCATTTTAAAGCTGTATTGTGTGTTAAGGAAGAAACATCCCGATCACAAGACAATTATCTAGATATCTCTAGACCACCTTTTCTAACTTTCAATTCTGAGTCATTTACACATGAACTATTATCTAACAAAGGTCATTTTTCCATTCTTCTCTTCTAATGGAACAGCACGTCATTATTTTTCTCACATCTAGTTCTGTGATACATGACCTCTCTTCATTTTTTAGAGAAGAAAAGATTGTTTTATTTACCATAATGCATGATGGAGATCGTATTCTCCTGTAAACCATTCTTTTCATTCTATTTGACTCTCTAATGATGAAAACCTGACCCTTTGTGATTATAAAAATAATCCTTAGATATGTTCATATTCCCCCTGAGGTCTAAATTATAAGATGACAAAGAAGGAGACTGGTGTATTTATTACTGATAAACTTCTCATATTTTTCCCTCTACTATTATTTAAAAAGATAAATCTGGGTTCGATTTACCTATCCAAATACAAATATGAGAAATGTAGGTCTTCTGATGTCTGGCTGAGTACAGCAGAAACCAGAAACCCTTAACCAAAGTAGCATGGGCAAGCAAGTAAGTTGGCTTCCAGAGCAGTTCTGCCCAGGTTCATGTAAAAAGTTTGGGGAGTGTCTGCTGCTAAGAACTGCATTTTTCACCATTCAGAAATAGTCCACAGCTTGTAAAGGGTAATGGGCAATGAAATTGCAAATCCATAGGAGCAGTACTTCTCAAACTTTAACTTGTCAAGGAAATACCTGGAACCTTACTGAAGTACAATGTCTGACTCAGTGGGTGTAGTAGGGTGGGGCTGAGATTCTGCGTTTCTAATAAACTCCCAGGTGGTGCCCATGCTGCCGGTCCAAGACAAGCAGCAAGACAGGTGAGAGTTCCCATATGGACTCCAGAGGACATTCTAAACACAAGATATTTTGAGTTTTAGTTCAGTGTGACTAAGGAGCTCAAAAGTATATATATATTTTAAATGTCTGCATAAAGTTATACTTAAAAATATTATTTTGTGTGGAAGAAGATAGCACACATAGGAAGTGAACAAGTTATGCTTCTTGGATTTTTCAAAAGCTTTTTACCACCACAGACCCAAAAAAGAGACTACTACCAGCATCCCAGAAGCCTCCTCCCACCCAAATCTAAATCATTACCTTTCCCTTCCCCCTTCTCAAAGGCAACCACCAACCTGACTCCCAGAAGCAAAGAGTAGTTTTGTCTGTCTTACACAAACAAAATTCTGTGGAAAGTAGGCTGTTGTTTCTGGCCTCAATTATAATACAATTATATTTGTGATATTCATCTGCATTATTGTATGTACGTGTAGTTTGTTGTTTTTCATTCCTCTATACCAGAGGTTAGCAAACTTTTTCTTTAAAGACCCAAATAGTAAATACTTTCAAGGACTCTATCACAAGGACTCAACTCCACAGCTGTAACCTCAAAGCAGCCTGAGGCAATGCATAAACAAGTAGACTTGGCTCTGTTCTAATTAGCCTTAAGTAGCAAAAGCAACTTAAGGTCAAATTTCACCTGTGGGTCTGAGTTTACTGACCCCAGCTCTATCATAGCTCATTGGAAGAATTAATCACAATTTATTTCTGCCTTTTCTCCTTAATATTTGTTTTCTATTGCTCCTATAACAAATTACCACACATTTAGCAACTAAAAACAATACACATTTATTGTCTCTAAGTTCTGAAGGTCAAAAGTACAGCTGGGCTCAATTTGTTCCTCTCCTCCAGGTTATACAAGGATCAAATCACAGTGTGGGCTGGCCTCAGATCTTACCCAGAGGCCCTGGGAAAGAAATTGCTTCCTAGCTCATTCCGCTAGTCAGTAAAAGTTGGCTCCTCGTACTTGTAAGGCTAAGGTCCCTGTTTCCATGCTTGCTGTCATCTGGAAGCTGCCTTGAGTCCTCTCTGTTTTCCTTACACATGGACCCCTCCCCCACAGAGCAGCAGTAAACATCAAATCCTTCTCACACTTGGAATCTCTCTTCTAGAAGTGCCATTGTTTTACACTTCGCATTTAAATGTAAAATCTTCCTCCACTGATTGAGGGTACTTTGGAGAAACAGAGTTGCTCAGGCTTCCTCACCGGGCTGCCATGGACAATGACACATACTCGTTATGTAAGCATGACTTGCACGTTCCCAGGTGGCAGCCATTGTCTTGTTTATGCACCTTCCACGCTGGCACTTGGCTGCCTGCTACATTTGTTCTCCTGCCTATGTAAGGTGACAGGACTCTCTGCAAGGGGTCTACTGAGAGAGAGCTCCCAGACGTCATTTTTGTTGCTGCTCCATTTCTGGAATAAAGGCTATGTTTCATCTGCCTGTGGCTCCTCCATTTTTCTGCGGTCTGCCCAGAACTTCCCTGGCCGTGGTCATTTGTAATACAGGTACAGTATGAGGGAGTGACGAAGAACCATTCTTTTTTCTATGTGGATATCCAATGACTTAACACTATATATTGTTAAGATTATCCTTTCTCCTTTGCTCTACAGTGTCCAATTGTCATCAATCAATGGTTATGTATATGGAGTTTATGTTCAAACTACTTATTCCACTAGTCTAATTATATAGTCTTATACTACTAACGACTGTAGCTTCATTATAAGCTATTAAATAGTGTAAGTCTTTGAATTTTTTTTCTTCAAGATTGTGAGTCTGACAGATTTGACCTGAGACTGATTTTGATAGGCATGTGCCACCTGAAAGGAAGGTTGTAAGGGTTGTCTTCATTTGCTTCTAATTACTGAAACTACCAATGCTCACTGAAAGAACCTATGATTCACTGTATGAATTAATTGGCTATGGTCAGTTTGCTATTCATTGCTAAGTAATTTTGAACTTCATTCTAAAGGCAAATAGAATGTAGTAAAACAATTTAAGCAAGCAATTAGGTTTTTTATTGCTTTTTAAGAAAGAGGTAGAATAACATAGATGAGTTTCATGGTTAAATCTTGTTTTAAACAAATATACTAACGATTACAAAGAAGATGGGTGGTGAATCTGGTCTTTATTGAAGTGGTCAGGACTAGGCATAACAGGGCCTTGCGATGAGCCTGTTATAATGGTCATGTACAGGAGGTGCTAGATATAAGAAAGATTTAATGGATGCTACTTGGAGACTAATTATATTTGGAGTATTGACTTCAATGATGAAGAACATGGTATCTAGCAGTGCTACTGACAAAAAAATTCAGAAGTTATATATAAAGATAATGGGTTGAGTATTAAGTATGTTGATATCAAGTTGCCTGTAATTTGTCTAAATGAAAATATCAGAGAGAAACAGGGGCATGATACTTAAGAGAGAAATCAAAGCTAGAAATAGATTTGGGGGAATTTTCTGTGTTTGAATGATAATTAGAGCCATGATTTAATGAGATCACCCAGGAAATGTGTACAAAGCAAGAAGAAAAGCATACTTTGGATAAATTCTTAGTGAATTTCACCATCAATAGGGCATAGTAAAAGAGTCAGTGAGAGAAAGAGCAAGAGAGAGATTGAGTTGTCACAAAGTAGGAAGGAAATCAGGAACAAACAATAATCTTTCTTAGATCCATCTCATGTTACATCCTACTTTGCAATAATAGAATTATTGTCATCTCAAAATAGCAATGGCTCTGCCTAAAATATGTAATGTTGCACAGAAAAAAATATTGACCTTGTCTTTGTCCTTTTCTATAAGAATCCATTAAAATAGTGTTTTCTATATTTGAAGCATTACATATAATATTAATGAATTTATATCACTACACCAGAGATTAAATTGATAAGGCATTCATAAATGATAATAATTTTCATGATACAGTGAAGTAGACTCATTTTATTTTAATTAAAAACAGGTGATGACAGAGGGGCCCCTCAGCTGGAATCACGTGCTCAGGATTACAAAGAATAAAGGAAGCATTCGTTGAAGGATGGAGATGGTTAAGTTGAGATAGTTAGGCTAAGAGGGAATTGGTGAATCCCTGTCTGCCATCTAGAGTTTCATTTGCATGCACTGGTAGGTGTTGGATATTCCCAGCTTTTGATGGTGAAATTGGGCATTCCTAGTGATCTCCCTGCAATTTCCTAGCAGCTTCTGTGCAATGAAATGCTTGCAATGTAGATAAAAGTGAAAAGCAAGGCACGCTGGGACAGGAAGCAAGGCACTCTGCCAGCTCAGTTGTCCCCAACCTGTGAACAGTTTGTTGTTCCCGGGCTCTTGAATACAACAACCAAAAGCCACCAGTTCACGGGTTTCATGTTCATTTCCTCCAGTAAAGGAGTCGCTTCATCCACAGAGCAGCAAAACAATACAAAATTAGAGGAGGGAATCAAATCAATAGTCAGTCCAGCAGGAGACAGTGTATGTTCTTTGAGCTATTAGCAGGTACACTGGGTGAATACAGATAAGTTGATAAATGGCTGATTCGATAGACTGGTAGCAAACACATGCTTTGCCAAAGATGACTTTTTAAGTCACCATACATCAAACAGACAGTGTCAGCCTTTGAGGATAAACCTGTGAAGCCTTGTTGTGCTCTTTGAACT
Organism: Lyroderma lyra; assembly: GCA_004026885.1. Taxonomy (NCBI): domain Eukaryota; kingdom Metazoa; phylum Chordata; class Mammalia; order Chiroptera; family Megadermatidae; genus Lyroderma; species Lyroderma lyra. Next base: position 81,914 of record PVJL010002844.1, on the reverse strand, counting down.
ACCTCTGAGACCCAGAGACTGAAAAGGGGCCTGAGTGTTCCTCTGAATCCATTGGGAGAACTGAAAGCTTCAAAGGGCAGAGCCATCCTATCCAAGGGGAAATACACTGATTGAAGGAACCAGTGTGAAATAGTCTTTAATAATTACCAGAAAGCTGGAATCGACTGATGTTTTGCTGAGCGATATTTTATCTTTATTGGATTAACTGTGACACAGTAGGTTATGTCAAAGGGAATCTGCATGAATATTAAAAGTAAATGTGGTGTGAATAATAGATAACTTACATTAGATGCACCAGCATGCAGTAATTTTTATTCACCTACATAATTAGATTAAAACAAATCTGCTGAATAAAATACATTGTCTTACTATAATCTGGTTTGAAAATATCCAAAAGTTATGGCCAAAAGGATATTTGCTGATATTTCATATATAAATACATAATTCACTCTCAGAAATGTTTTCCAAAAGGCTCAGGGTAGTTACAAGAGTGGATGATTGAGAATATGTGCAGCCTAGAGCCAGTAAAACTCCTATAATGGTGATTCCAGAGGAAGGCCACCAACATGTAACTTTTATGTCCATCTCTGGGGAATTATGAGGATCAGACAGCAAATTGCCCAGGAAAAATAACCTCCGAAAAGTCCTTATCTGCAAACGGAAGGTCTACCTGTGATAATTTTCATGTGTCCGTTTTCTTTTGTCTACTTTATTTCTGCAAGATAAACTTGTTTTTAAGGCAAGCTGTATTTCTTTTTTGGGGGGGAGGGAGGGGTTGGGAGCAGGGCTGGGGAAACCTGGCATTGAGTTTCTTCTGGTAGATCGCAAAGCCTCCCAGATGCTGTTTTTTATTGCTGAAGAAATTTGGCTAGAATTAGAACCCATCTCTAGATGAAGAAATTCAGCTAGATCCCACCTCTGTGGTAACAAGTGGTGGGTTCCAACACCATCTAATTCCACCCAACTAGGGATGCTGGGGACTCTCCCGCTCCTCTCCCTCTGCTCCTTCCTATAGGCTTCTGAATATCCCAGGCCACTGGGGGGGAAAGTATGAGTGTGTCTATGGGAGAAATGGACTTCACTTCTGCTGGATGATGCACAGGCAGTGTGCTGGCAGATACAGGAGGGAGGCTCTCCCTAGAAAGCCACACGGCTCATCAGGCAGGTCAGAAGGGTTTACTTTTGTGTTGATAATGGGCTGTCAGTCCTAGCTGGTCCCCCGCAGCTGTCAGGTGCTGGCAAGAGATGGTGTTGGACTCTTTCTGCTGACCCTGCTTTCCTCAATGTCGTGCCCGTGTTTTGGTTCCCTCCAGCATGTAGCTTCTGTCTTTTCTCAGCCCAGGGACCCTTGGTCATGCCCTGATTTGCCTGGCTCGCTCATTTGGTCCCAGCATAACAAATAATAATGCCCTTTTTACGCTCAACAGTGACCCGTTTGTATATCAAGTTATGTGGTCGGTCATCCTAATCTCGTCCAGCCTTGCTGGGGTGGTCATTGTCTGAGTCCCTCCGACTTCTCTCGTGATCTGTTGTAACAGCACAAACCTGATCCCTTGCCTCCTTTGGGGCCTTATGCTTGGCTTCCTAAGAGCCTTTTTTCCCCACAAAATTAGTTCTTGCAAATGAAAGGCTTGGCTATCCAAGAAGCCTTCCGAAGCCGGCCTCCCTCACAGCTTACTTTGGCAGTTTAAGATGGAACATTAACTGCTTTGCTTTTTCTTTATATCCCTGCCACTCTAATTCTCCTTGAGACAGCATTGGTGGCTAATGATGGAAAGTGAAAAGTGTTATATACAGAAAAGTCCAGAAAAGAAACACCGAGGGTTTATATTAGAAGATATTTTCTCAGCATTCTGCCATGTCTAAGTCCCCATTTGCAGTTTATAATCTCATGCCATTCCTGCTACACCTTCCAGAGTGGCTAATGTAAGTTGTTTTCTTTTTTTGGCGGGGGGGATCACTATTAATTATTATTTACTAGCACCCAGCACACAGGTTGCCTCATGTACTTGCAATAACCCCCTGGGGTGGGTGTTGCTACCGTTATCCTCATTTAACAGCTGTGTCACAGAAAGGATAACTCACCTGTACAAGATTATGCTGGGCCTAAACGGCTGAGCCAGGATTAAGCCTGGGCAGTTTGACTCCAGAGCTCCTGCACTTAAAACAAAATGGCTCTCCTAAAGATACAAAGCTTGCAGACCTATAACTTGGCAGATTAATAAAAACACAGTATAAACTTCTGTTCCTGAGAGAGAGGAAGGTATGGTAAAAGCTGTCAGAACCCATCTTCACTTGTGTAGTTTCCAGCAAATGACCCCCAAATCCTCCCAAGAGCAGCTTCCAAAGGAGCCTTTGCGGATCTTTTTCTGACAGGACGGGCCAAAAGCCTTCCCCCAAGAATTGCTCTCTCCATAATTATGCACATCTGTGTGTGCTTCTTCTCAGAGGCAAGCTCTCCGCCTGGAAAGGGTCAATGGAGGCGGCTGTGTGGTTAAAAACAGCAAGTCCCTCCAAAGGCAGAGTGTAATGTGGCACCTGAGCTCCACCTACTGTGCTTCTCGAGGTTGCTTGAAACCCAGGAGCCCAGCTGGCCCTCAGTCCAGACTCCTGCACTCGCAGCGGCCCGAGGTAGGCTCTGAGGACTCCACGCAGTGAATGGGTCACCGTGAGGCTGCCAGGATCTGAGAGGCGGCATTCTTTCACAGCCCCTCACAGACAGTGCAAGAGTTGATGGGAATCATGACAGAGGTAAAAATCTGTACATGTAACTAGACACATGTATCTAAAAACAAACAAACAGATTCTAGAAATCTAACTCAATGTGCATATGTGTCATAGCAGAAATTGTTGAAACTAGTCTCATGAGAGCTGATACAATACATAATTAGAATAACTACCATTATAAATGTAGAACGTATTAGGATTGTCAAAGCAATCACACCCAGATTGTCCCAGCGATACCTCATCATACATTCAATATGTGCATGGACCTATATTGATAAGATGGAATTACTATTACTACTATTTTCAAAGGTGGTTTTGTTTCCCTGGCCGAGTTTGGTGTTTTTTAGTGATGGATGGGGTCAAACCATGGCGGACGGAGTTTGTCAGAATTAACACAGATGTTCCTACATGTGGTGTTGGGGTTGCAGTTCTCATTTGTGGCTTTTAGTGGTCCCTCCTCAACATGTCACCGCAGTGGCAAATGTTTCCTACGTGTGCACCCCTTTACATACCCCTGTAGAGCACTACTAGGCCAGGGCCTCCCATGACGTTACAGCTAGTGAATCTTGTCTAATGCTTTCCCCTTGGTCAATGTAATGTATGCGGGTGGTAGAAAATCAAATACAACAGACTGGCTTCTCAAACACACTGGGAGTCCATCCCCTCACAACTTCCCACGCTACTCTCTAAAGGCAGTCATGTTGAACTATTTCTGTTTCTAGTTCTTTTGAGAGTAAGACATGAATGTGAATAATTTGTTTTTCGGGTTAAATCTTGATGTACAAATTTTATAATTTTCAGTTGAACTTTCTGCTGTGATTAAAAAGGATACTCTTTTAATAGAACACCTATCCCCACTTCCCCTTCTCTTAACTTTTCATGATTATAGCATGATTTTTAGTGCTTCTAATAGTTACTTTTATAACTGCCAGTGAAATATGTTTCCCCTGGTTTACGTTCCATACATTTTTGAAAGTACAGACTAAATGCTCAATTTGTAAAATAAGAATGTTAAGCTCATCTATCCCTCCCCCTCTCTCCCAAACCCAATCCTCCCACTTCCCAATCAATCTTTTGACTACAGGTTGATTACAAAGGTTTACAACCACTGAATAGCTTAGCGTGATTGTGTTAAAAAATAAACTGAGGCAGATTTTAAAATTTTAAGAGTTAATTTATACAAAACTCAATTCAAACCAGGCAGCATTGTACTCTACAAAGAAAATTGCTGGAAGGAGCTATACAAAATGAAAGAGGGCAGAAGGGAGTGGGAACGAGGAGGCTGTACTAGGCTAAAATGCAGGTTAGTGACTGCAAAATCACTTTGCTTTTAGGTGAAAGCAGGGATCTATCAGGCAATTCCTAATTGACTGGTTTAAGATTCCATTTCTGGGATATCCAAAATGGTAATTAAGTCTAGGTGTGATGACATGAGGCTTAGCATAGCAACTTTATTTGGGGCCTATTATCTTGTTTTTTTAACAAGTATAAATATTGCTCATTATGACATCAAAAAGCATGTTAGAGTGACATTTCATTGTCTACAGCCCCAATGACATCACAGCTCCTCCTGTCACTTAAATCACGATGTCATTCACAACAAAGTCACTGACTCTTGTTAGAATCAAAGTCATTGGTGATACTTCGCCAAAACCATGCCATATTTTGGTTTATGATTGGCCAATGAGCTGTATTGGAAGGGGAAGAATTTTTTTGTTGTTGCTTTTCTTTTTTTTTTTTTTTTTATATAATTGAAAGAATTACATCCCTCACCATGTCCCTAATGTTTTGTAGCCTCTTATTCTCCTTTACTTGATATATATCCCCATTTTTTGAAGATATTTTACATGGATCCCACTAACTCCATGCTCTAATTTGGATTTACTGCTTTGTAAGCCTACTAGTATTTCATTTTTATTGAAATCTTGATTTCAACAAGTTCCCTCTTTTGGGTGCTGGATTATATCTTTGTTTCCTCCAATATGCTGAATAAGTAAACTTCCTGAGTTTTTGCACTTTTGGAATGATTTATTTTTTGGCACAGAATGTGCCTCAATGTGGATTGTGGTTTGTTTGTTTGTTTATTTAATTCATCCTGTTGTTGGTTACTGGCCTTTTTTATTGCAGTGACTCCTTGTTCTCCATAGTTCTAGGATTTTTTGTCCTTCTTTAACAATTCCTTTTCTACATTCTGTCTGCTTTCTCTCTCTCTCTCTCTCTCTCTCTCTCTCTCTCTCTCAGTATTTTAATAGATATAAACTCCTGAACTGATTCTCTGTGTCTTATATTATTCCCCTAGTGTTTTTTTCTCTTTGTCTTTTTGCTTTACATTCTGGAATCTTCCTCATTTTCTATTAAATTTGTTATTATGGCAATCATGTTTTCAATTTCCGAGAGTATCGTGTCTTCTCTTCTCTGATTATTCATTTCTTAGTAATCTGTTCTTGCTTTATAGGTGACATACAATTTTGACTCTAATAATCCCAATCATATTTTTCAAGAAATGTTTTTTTTGGTTTTTTTTGGTTTTTTTTTTTTAAATTCATTTTTATTGTTAGACTTATTGGGGTGACATCTGTTAGCAAGGATTACGTAGGTTTCAGGCATACAATTCTACAGTGCATTGTCAACTTGTTGTATAATAAGTTCAACACCTAGTGTGACTTCTCTTTCCATCACCTTATATTTAGCTTCCCCCCCACTCCTCTCCCACCCCCTCCCCTTTCTCCCCTCCCTAACCCACTCGTCCCCAAATAAACATTAAACTATTGATTGTGTCCATGGGTTATTTGTTTGTTCATTTCTTTTTTTCTTTGTTTTCAGTTTTATATTCCACATATGAGTGAAATCATGCAGTTCTTTGTTTTTTCTGTCTGGCTTATTTCACTAAGCATGATGATCTCCAGGTCCATCCATTTTGTTGCAAATGGCAATATTTCATCTTTTCTTACAGCTGAGTAATATTCCATTGTGTATATGTACCACAGCTTCTTTATCCAGTCATCTGTCGCAGGGACCTTTGGTTGTTTCCATG